>PVLD010003600.1:0-117642 GCA_004027595.1 Dinomys branickii
TCTAGAGAAAATATGCCTCAAATTCATCTGGAACCAGAAGAGACCCAGAATAGCAAAAGCAATCCTGGGCAATAAGGACAAGTCAGGTGGAATCACAATCCCTGACCTGAAATTATACTACAAAGCAACTGTAATAAAATCAACCTGGTACTGGCTAAAAAACAGACCTGAGGATCAATGGAACAGACTGGAAGATGGAGCCACAACAAAAAACCCACTCAGCTACCTAATATTTGACAAAGGGGTCAACCAAACCCACTGGAAAACAAAAACTGTTGACATTTTGGACAGCATAGCTCCGTGTGTAGGTTGTAGTACCCCTTGACCTCTATACATTGGATGCCAGCAACATCCTTATTCAAGTTGTGATGATCAACATAAGTCCAGCCCTTGCCCAGTATCCCCAGAGGGGCATGCTTTTCACCAACAACCACAGATCTATTTCTGTGCCTAACTTTCCCTCATGATAGGCAACACACTGTTTTCTGATTCATCTTGGGCTTTGATTTTATCATGTCATGGTCATTTCCTCAGCCTGTGGCCAAATTGACTGTTTTAAAAATGTTTCATGGGCAATTTCTTCTGTCTGCTCTATGGCTAGGAGCGAAATGTGCAACAGTGAGTATGTTTTGCCTATTCTGGTGTGACTCTATTTTTTTAAATCTCATACTGTCTTGAGCACCATCTATTTTGGGGTAGTTTTCACTGAGGGTGCTAGAGCTGCTCCTAGAACTCATGGCTTTGAGTTTATTGCCTTTATCGTTCAGGTCTCCTTGCATAGGTGACATAAATCACACATTTTTCATTACTTCAAATGTATTCTTCACCTAAATCTATTGCCAAATCCAAACTGAATGTCTTAAAAGCAAATCTTTCTCCGAATATAATATCATGTCTATTTTTTTGTTTTCAAATTTAAACTGACAAAACAATAATGAAGACAAAAATCAAAACAACACAAAAACAGCAAAACGACACATGACCTCAAAACAAAATGACAGGAATTAACAACGTTGCTACATCATATACTGTTATCTTTAATGAAGTTGCTCAGTCCGCGAGACATAAGAATGTAAGCTTGATCAAACAATCAAAGACAGTAACAAGTAAAATCAAATAAATAAAATAAGAAAACCTGGGAAATGATGCGGTACTTTACCATACAAGGTGATAGGAATTCAGCAATGGTTCTGATACTACACATTGTTTTCAGATCAGTCATTCTGATAACCAAATTCAAGTGTGCAAAATTGGTCAAGAAAAAAGAAAATTGTAAGCATTGACTGTTCCTCTCAATAAACCACAGACATCAGCAATGCACCTCTTCCAGCTATCCTTATATACACATATAAATTTTGTTTTTCAGTTTAAAAAGACAAAATAACAAAAACACATAAACAAAACAGTATAGAGAGCAATACACATGATACAGAATTTCAAAACATGGTGATAGGATATTAACAATGGTTGTTATATTACACGATGTCATCTTCAAAATGATTGCACATATAACCAGATATAGGCATGCAAGATTGATCAATTAGACATTGACAGTTACTTTCAATGAACCAATAGATATTAGTAGTAGAATTATTTTAGCTATCCTATATATATATATATACATATTTTCCCCTCTTCTTTTTCCTTTCCCCTCCTTCATCCCAGTTACTCCTTCCTATTTGAGCAGTTTTCTTCCCTTATACAACATCTATTGTACCTTTCAGAGTTTATTTACTGTTTCAAGTTCTTATAGTAGGGAGGAGATACGATGTTTGCACATGTAAATCTGATTTATCTCACTAATGAGTATGGTCTTTAGTTGCACCCATTTACCTATAAAAGCCTCTAGTTTATCTTTTTTATAGCTGAGTAATATTCCATCGTATAAAAATACCACGTCTTTTTTATCCATTCCTCATTTGATGGACATTGGGGTTTTTTCCAAGATTTGGCTATGACAAATTACACTTATAAACATGGGTGCACAAATATTGGTGTGGTATGACATTTTTCAGTTCTTCTGGAAAAATACCCAGGAGAGGACTAGCTGGGTGGAATGGGACCTCTCATCCTGGTTTACTGAGGAATCTCCAGACCGATTTTCACAGTGCTTGCATTCCCACCAACAGTGGAGTAGGGTTCCTTTTTCTCCACAGCCCCTCCAGCATTTGTTACGGGTTGACTTCTTGATGATAGCCATTCTTTCTGGGGTGAGATGGAATCTTAGTGTTGTTTTAATCTGCATTTCTCCACTGACTAATGATGTTTAACATTTTTCATGTATTGCCATTTGTATTTCTTCATGTGATAAGTGTGTATTCATCTCAGATGCCCATTTTTGTATTGGGTCTTTGAATTTTGGGGGCTTGATTTTTAAAAATTCTTTATGTGTCCTTGACAGGAGTCCTTTGTTGAGGGACAGTTGGCTAAAATTTTTCCCCAGTTTGTGGGTTTTCTTTTCAGCCTGTTGGTGATTTCTTTTGATGTGCAAAAACTTTTCAATCAGATGAGATCCCAGTTGTTGATCCTTTAAAGCATTTCTCATGCAGCTTGATTTTTGTTTATGAACTCTCTGCCTACCCCTATGTCTTCAAAACTTCCACCTACCTTTTCTTCCTTTAAATCCAGTGTTTCTGTTTTAATATTTCAATCTTTAAGCCATTTTGACTTTATTTTGGGCATGGTGATAGGCTTGGGTCTAGTTTTAGTCTTCAGCATGTGCAAAGCCAGTTTTTCCAGCACCATTTATTAAAGAGCTATCTTCCTTCTAGTGAATGTTTGGCTGCTTTGTCAAAGAGAAGGTGGGTAAGTGTCTTTGTGGTTGGGTCCGCATCTTCCAGTCTGTTCCATTGATCCTCAGGTCTGGTTTCTTACCAATGCCATGCTGATTTTATCACAGTAGCTTTGCAGTATAATTTCAAGTCAGGGACTGTGATACCCCTTCTGCCTTGCCTATGTTCCTCAGGATTGCTTTTGCTAATCTGGGTCTCTTCTGGTTCCAGATAAATTTTAGGAATGTTTTCTCTAGGTCTTTGAGGTATACCAATGGTGTTTTCACTGAAATTGCATTGCATCTGTATAACAATTTTGGGAGTATGGCCATTTTCACAATGTTGTTCCTTCCATGAGCAAGGAATATCTTTCCATTTTAAAAAATCCTCTTCAAGCTCGTTTTTCAGCATAGTGTAATTTTCACTGTATAGATCTTTTATTTGTTTTGTCAGATTGATTCCTAAGTATTTCAGTTTTTTAGATGCTATTGTGAAAGGTATGGTTTCACTTATTTCTCTCTCTGTTTGTTGTTTGTGTACAGGAATGCTGTTGATTTTTGAGTGCTGACTTCGTGTCCAGCTATGCTGCTGAATTTGTTGGTTAATTCCAAGAGCATTTTGGTAGAGTTTTGGGGGTCTTCTATATAGAGTATCATGTCATCCGTGAATAAAGTTAATTTCACTTCTTCCTTTGCTATCTTTATTTCTTTTAGTTCTCTCTCATCTAAATGTTCTGGCTACCATCTCCAGAACTATGCTGAATAGGAGTGGACAGTGTACATCCTTGTCTTGTTCCTGATTTTAAAAGTGAAAGCTTTCAGTTTTTCTCCATTTAGTATGATGTTTTGGCTCTTGGTTTGTCGTAGATGGCTTTTACCAGATTGAGATAAAGTTGATCTATGTCAATTTTCTGTAGGGTTTTTATCATGAATAAGTGTTGGACTTTATCAAAAGCTTTTTGTGCATCTATTGAGATGATCATATGATTCTTATCTTTAGCTCTGTTGATTATGGTGTATTACATTAATTGGTTTGCATATATTGAACCATCCCTGCATTCCTGGGATCAATCCCACTTGGTCATGGCGTATTTATCTTCTTGATAATTTGTTGCATTCTATTTGCTAATATTTTATTGAGAATTTTTGAATCTATGTTCATTTGGGAGATTGGGCTGTAGTTCTCTTTTTTGGTTAGTTCTTTTTCTGGTTTTGGTATCAGGATAATACTTGCCTCCAGGAAAGAATTTGGGAGAGTTGCTTCTCTTTCTATATCTTTAGATAATTTGAGAAGCATTGGTATTAAATCTTCACTAAATTTCTTGTAGAATTCATCTGTGAATCCATTAAGACCTGGGATTTTTTTTGTTGGTAAGTTTTTTTTTTTATTACATTTTCAATTTCACTGGCTGATATTGGGTTATTTCAAGATTTTTATATCTTCTTGATTCAGCTTTGGTAATTCATATGTATCTAGGAATCTGTCCATTTCTTCTGCATTTTCCATCCAATGAGAGTAAAGATTTTCAAAGTAGGTATTGATGATCTTATGAATTTCTACATACTGTGTAATGATATCACCCCTTTCATTCCTTATTGTATGGATTTGAGTTTTTTCTTTCCTTTTTTGATAAGGTTGGGTAGGGGTTTATCGATTTTATTTATTTATTTTCAAAAAACAAACTCTTTGATTCATTAATTCTTTGTACTGTTTTCTTAGTTTCATTGCATTAATTTCTGCTCTGATCTTTATCATTTCCTCCTTTTTTCAGGCTTTGGGATTAACTTGCTCTTCTTTTTCTAGAAGTTTGAGGTGTAACATAGATTGTTTATTGGTGTTTGTTTGGTTTTCCTGATGTGGGAATCCACTGCTATAAAGTTGCCTCTGAGGACTGCTTTCATTGTGCCCCACAGGTTCCAGAAGTTTGTATCTGCATTTTTGTTGAGAATTAATGAATCAAAGAAGTTGATTAATGAATCAAGGAGTTGGTTTTTTGAAAATAAATAAATAAAATTGATAAACCCCTACCCAATTTTTGTTTGATTGTAAATAGTGCTTAATTTCTATTTTAATTTCTTCTGTGTCCCTTTGGTTGTACAGGAGGGTGTTATTTAATTTCCATGTGTTTATCGAGCTTTTGCAATTTTTTTATCATTTATTTCCAGTTGCATTGCACTATGGTCTGATAATATGCATGGGATAATTTCAGTTCCTTTGCATTTACTTAAGCACATTATGTGTGCTAGCATGTGGTCTATTTCAGAGAATGTTCCATGTGCAGATGAGAAGAATGTGTATTCTAATGTTGTTGGATGAATACTCTGTAAAGGTCTACTAAGTCCATTTGTTCACATGTTTGGGTTAGTTCTGTTATTTCTATGCTGATTTTTGTCTAGTTGACTTATGTCTTTGTGACAATGGGTGTTAAAATCCCCTGTTACAATTGTATTATTACTCATTGATTTTTCATGTCTATTAAAATTGGTCTCATATAATTGGGTGCTCTTACATCAGGTGCATATAATTTTATGATTTTTACCTCTTCCTCTTGCAGTTTTCCCTTAATAAGAACATAGTGACCTTCTTTACCTCTTTTGATCATTGTTGGGTTGATGTTCACCTGGTCTGCAAACAGAATAGCTACTCCTGATTTTGTCTGAGTTCCTGTCCCCTGGAGTATTGTTTTCCATCCTTTGACTTTCAGTCTATGGATTTCCTTTTGAGTTAAATGCCTTTCTTGTATGCAGCATATTTTTGGATTTCTTTTCTTGATCCACTCTGCCAGTCTGTTTCTTTTGATTGGTGAATTGAGGCCATTCACATTAATGGTTATTAGTGATATATATTGACTTATCCTTTTCATGTTATTTTCCCACTGTTGATCCTGTACTTTCCCCTCTCTGTTTAACTACTTACCTTGCTTGTTAGTTCTTTTCTATTCAACAATAGAAAAGAGATTGCGGTCATTTTTATCTTGAGTTTGAGATTGCGGTCATTTTTACCTCGTTGTAGAATATCTTTCAGCACTCTTTGTAGGATTGGTTTGGCACTCATGAATTTCTTCAGTCTATCTTTGTCATGGAAATATCTTATTTCTCCATCAATTTTGAAAGACAGCTTTGCAGGGTATAGCAATCTGGGTTGGAAGTTGTTTTCTTTCAGGACCTGAAATATTTCACCCCAAGCTCTTCTTGACTTGATTGTCTGTGTTAAGAATTCTGCTGTGATTCTGATGGACTTTCCTTTATAGGTGATCTGTGTTGTTTCTCTTACAACTTTTAACATTCTGTTATTTTGCTCTGTTTCTGGGGTCTTGATTATTAGGTGTCTTGGTGTAGATTCATTATGCTTATGGCTAATTGGGGTTCTCTATGCCTCACTTAGTGTATATAAGGTTCTTGTCCCATGCTTGGCAAATTTTCTGCTGTTACTGCTGCAAATAGTCTTTTTATGTCATTCATGTTGTCTCCTGCTCTTTCATTGACACCTATCAGCTTTATATTATTTTTCTTTGCCTCATCTTGCAGCTGTTGAAATGTTATTTGCTGTTGTTTTGTTATTTTTAAGGGATCTTTTCTTTCAATCACTAGCTGCTCTCTGTTCAAGGTCTGAGAATCTATCTTGTTTCATTCAATCGGTTCTGCCAGCTATCAGTGGAATTTTTAATTTCCTGAATGTCTCTCTGAATCTGTTTCATGCATTCTAATTCTTTCCTATACTGTTCATTCAAGGTTTCCATCATTTTTTGGTGCTCATCTATGTCTTCTTTTGATATGTCCAGCAATTCTTCCATTATGGTTGTTATTTCTTTTTCATTTTTTTTACCTGAGCAATTATTTCTGATCTGATTTCCTCTATAGCCTGATGTAGCTGGTTCTTTATTTCAGTTGCTATCATTTCAGAGATTTCAGGTGTGTGACTTCCTTGTTCTTCATATTGATGTTTCCTGGACTTTTTCTGGGTGGGGTGTTTGGCTGAGATTGCATTTTGCTTCCTTTTTTTGTCATTTTCAAATTTCCCTAGGTTTCTGGGGATTCAGGTTTGTTCTTGAGATGGCAGCAGGGGTTGAAGCCAGAGGTTCCAGGTCCCCAGGCAGCTCACAAAGGCTTCCCGAGTCCAGGGTCCCTACTGCAGTGGAGGCAGGATATATAATATTTTTAAAAAGAAAACTACTCCATTAGGCTGTAAGAAAGCAAAATTTGAAATAAAATTAATTTAGGAATTTCCTTCTCTCTCCAATTTAGTAAATGGTATCTAAATTCTATGCTTCAGATAGGACTTTGACAGTCAACAAGTGTTTATTTGCTAGACCCAATATAAACTCATCCCAAATCAAATTACAATAAATGTAAAATTTAGTGCTATGCTGTGTAAGCTCAATTAATGCTTTCCACAGTGAGTACCAATTTTTATGGACAAAGACGGTTGTAATTCTAGCTTGAAATTCAGTAAGTGTGGGTGTAAGTAAAATATTGTATTAATTTTGAACAAATGGGCATAGATAATATTTTCAAAATGCCTTACATGATCATAGTTTGTATGTTTTGTTGTTGTTGTTGTTGAAGGATGAAAAGATGAGAAATGCCATTTAGAAAATCAGATGGCAGATTCTGGAGTCCAAAATGCCTGGGTTCAAATTTCAACTCCAGGATCTCCCATTCACATTACTCTGGACACATTACTCTGATTTATGCAAAATCTCCAAGCTTCCTTCTGTCTCACTGTATAATAGCAGAACTGACAGGGATAGTCATCTAATTATATTATTTAGCTGACTAAATAATATAATGCACATAAGCAGAGAATTCTATATTTTGTAGTAACAATTTGATGAATGACAGCTATAATAATTTTTAAACTTTTTTTTTTTTTTTTTTTGCGGTACTGGGGATCGAACTCAGGACCCTGCGCTTGCTAGGCAAGTGCTTATTCCACTGAGCTATATCCCCAGCCCCGACAGCTATAATAATTTCACAGAAAATTGGATTGTTGTGGACAGGAAACCCATCCTTAACTGGCTTGAGAAAGAAAGAGAAGTCTAGTTTGGAAAAAAAGACAGGCCCAGAGGGTGTTCTGGTTGCTGACATAGAAAGTCAATTTGCACTATGTCATAAAGCCTTGGATCCCCTCCATTTCTTTGTCCATTTTAAAAAATCACTTTGGCTCTGTATTTTTCTGCTGTTTGTGAGAAATCCTTGAAATTCCCATCTCTCCTGTTAGAGTGACAACTCCTGACCTCCAGTTGGACTCTATATGAAAAAGAATTAACGTGTTGTCTGGAAGCTCCTACAAAAATTCAAAAGTTTCCTATGATCAGGTTCATCTAAGCCATATACCTAACCCCTTACAACCACAGACACATGCTGGGCTGACTGAGTTAGCTCTTCACTCACCTTCCATGGATGTGTTGGCCGCTGGAGCAGGAGGAGATGTATCCAGGTTCTTCACTCAGAGTGCACACACAAATGGAAATGCATAATCCTATAGTAATACTTAAAATGAGCACATGCCACTTTCTTTGGTCCTTCCAACAATCCTGGATATAGTTAAGATGGGTCTTTGGCCCTCTGATGCATGCCTAAAATTCCAACACTGGAGAGGCTGAGGCAGGATGATTGTGAGTTCAAAGTCAGCCTGGGCATTTTAGCAAGACCTGTCTCAAAAAACCAAACCAAACAAAGGATGGATGTGTCCTGGGGACTCAGGAAACTCCAAAATGCCTTTAGCTGGGGCTTTTCACTCAGGCTCCTTATTCTCAGGGTGGAGAGCTAACTCAGACAGTGACAAAGCATCCTGCAGCAGGACAGAGAAATAAAGATTGCTGCTAAGTCCAGGTTTAAAAGGGTTTCGAGGAAAGGAGATCATATGCTGAGGTTTTGAAATGAGGAAAATTATTCTGCTGTCAGAGCTAAACTTTGAAAGCCAAGATATACAAAGTCATAGTCTGTTTTATAGGCTCCAAGGCTATAAGATTGAAAGTATGAAAAATCACGGGGCAATGATGTTAACCAGAAAGGGGGTGGTCAGACTTAGCAGGGTGTATTTCTGAAGAAGGAAGAGTGGGTAAGGGGATTCAAGGAGTAATGACCCACTTTGTATGTGAGTGAATGAGAATAGCTGTTGCTTGTTTAGAGAATTGCCTGCATGTTCCCTGGAAACTTCTCTGTAGTAGCAGTGGCTAGAAGGAGGCCACCCATCAAAAGGGGTGCACATCTGGGGGTTCTTCTGTCACAGAGAGCTGACTGAGTTGCAGCAGGTTTGCACAGCAGTCTGCACACAGGATGCTTTCCTCTCTGTGCTGAACCCTCCCAGGGCTGCTGCTTATTGGCAGACACCAGTCAGCTTTCTATCTGCCTGCATTCTGAGCACTGAAGCTTATTTGTTTATTTGTGGGAAATTATCATTTAGCAAGCCTATGGGCCCATATGGCACAGCAGAACTTCATTGGGATTGGAAAAGAAGTTCCATGAGATGCATCCCAATTCGTGGGAGGTTCAGCCACACTTTCTAGTATTAGTCATCTTGTTTAGTTTTTCAAAAGAAGCTTTATATGTCGTGGCCTGGGGACATAGATGCCTCATCATCATTTGGATCCTTGAAGCAAAGCAATCATAATAGCAAACTCGCTCTTAATAGTTTCAGAATTAACATCATATATTCATCAAATTTACATCTCTTATGCGTATAGATAAATATTTTCCTATTACATCGCTTGAAGGGTAAATCTCAAGGTCTTTAAATTCGTAGAGATTTATTTATCTAAAGCTTCTTTGTGTATGAACGATCTAGAAATAAATATTATGAAAGCTAAATTCCCTCATTGTAAACTACATGCAAAAAAAATGCTGAATCTTTATGAAAAAAACAGACTAGTCAGATTTCTAATTTGACTCTTTCTGAGGGTATATATTCATTGTTTTAAGCCTTAGCTACATCATTTCTCAAGGCAGATGGATTGGCTTCATGAATGAAGGCTCTGCCATGGCCTGAACAGGGCGGATGCTGTGACTGCTGGCCTTGTGACATGTGGAGAGCCCCCAGGTTCTTCTCTGTTTGGAAGGCCAGACAGCATGCAGGCTGTGTATTTTGGCCCTCAGATGGCATGGGGTCCTCATTTCTTCTATGGTTTCATCATGCAAAGTGTATTTATTACAGTAACTCAGGAAACAGCAGGGTAAGTCTGCGTGCAGCAATCCGCTGAGGCCTGCACCCAGCGTGGAAGGCAGCCTTCTGCCTACTCCTGTCTTCTAGCTCTCTCTCTCCTGATTTACTTTGTTCTCTGCCCTTAGGGATCCCATCCTTCGTGGAAAATATCTGGAATTTCTTAAGGCTCACTTTTGTGATACTGAAGAAAATTAGAGAAAAACTAAGTGTTCCCATTTGATGACTAGCTGACTATAT
Source organism: Dinomys branickii (assembly GCA_004027595.1). Classification (NCBI taxonomy): domain Eukaryota; kingdom Metazoa; phylum Chordata; class Mammalia; order Rodentia; family Dinomyidae; genus Dinomys; species Dinomys branickii. The sequence continues at coordinate 10,173 of PVLD010003600.1, forward strand.
CAGGGTATGTCTGAATTTTGTAATATTGTACAGAAATTAAAATGTTTCAGAAAAAATATTTAGTTGGGTAAGAAACTATGATGCTATGATGCTAAGTGAAAAGTCTGTGTACCAAATTCTATCTACATTATGCTTCAGTGTCATAATTTATATGTGTACATGTGCATAATGAGTACAAAAGAGTTGACAGAAATGAATTAAAATGTTACAATGATAATTTTTTACTTGGAGAACCAAATATAACTTTTTTTTATACTTTTCTATATTTTAAAAATTTCCTACAATGATTATATATAATTAGAATTATTTTAAAAATATGAGTAAAGTAATATTATTGCAGAGTTAGAGTTCTTCTGCTGTTGCATAAGAAACTTTAAAATGATGTGTGTATTCCATGTAATGTTTTTCTCTTTATCTTTTCAATGATGATACAAAAATCTATAACTAATAATATTAAACTATCAGGGTTATTAAACTTTAAATGAACTTTAAGTGAAAATATTCATCTTTACACATACTTGATTAAAATAAATGATCATATATGTGAAACAATGAAGATTCGATACATAACCATAAAATTATTTTATTTCAAGGTAAATATAACTGCCAGATTTTAATCAAATAACAATGGTTTGGAGACATAGATATAGGTATACATGTATGTGTAGACTATATACTTTTTGAAAACAGTAAAGCATACTTAAGAACATATAATCTTTTTACCACAGACTATATACATTTCTCAGATATGAAATAAAACTAGTATGACTAGGAAGACAGACCTAGGACAGAGTAACAGCTCCGCAAGTAGTTTATGTGTGACATTAGTAACATCAGCATACAAGTAAGCCACTTTGCTGGCAAATGCTTTGGCTATATGAGGCTTTAAGACACTGGCTGAATTTCACAAAAGGTTCTGACACATAGCAAGTCCTGCTTGGTGAGTCTGTACAAAACGTGTCAAGAAGCAGGTACCTGTGGGCCACAGTTGGTAAAAGCTAAGCAGACACAAATGCTTTATTCCTATTGGAAACTGGGCAGAACAGTCCTGAGCTCTGATCTCCTGGTGCTTGTCTGAAGGGTGAACATATTCTAAATACCTTACGTAGAAATCAAAAGTAACAGAACGAGAAAAGGATGAGGAGATGCCATTTCTGCCAGTAAAAATTTCCAAGTCAATGCCATCATCCAGTTTCTGACATTCTGGAGCAGCTATCGCTTTTGAAAGCAGACTGTGGTTTTGTTTTTGTTGGTGTTGCTGCAAAGGGAAAGCAAAGCTCTTGTTCAGAGCTTTAGCAAAGTAGCTGCGGGGCACTGAACTTCTGAAACATAGGTACTGCCCCCTTCGTAGTGAAGCGCTGCAGAGGGATGTTTCTCGGGCCCCTTCTTATACCGGATTACTCCACAGACCGGTTTTGAATGTGTCACTCCACCTCAAAACATTGTACCGGTTTCTTGGCAGCTGAGCTTACATTATCTGAGGGGCGGTAGGAAAGTGTGCTCATTTTGGTTGATAGGCTTGAGTGGGATTTGGCCTTTGGAGGAATGTACTTCAGAAGCTGCAGAAAATATTTTTTAAATTTTTTCCCCAGGAAGCCATAGAAAAGAGGGTTAAGGCAGTTGTTAAAATAAGCTATGCAGATGGTGACAGGCATGGCGGTGTCCACGATATCGGAGATTTTACAGTCATGGATAACGCCCAGCTGGATCAATACATCCAGAAAGGTGAATATTTGGTGGGGTACCCAGGAAAAGAAAAAGAACAGAACGATTGCCATAATTATCTTAAAGATATCATCATTTCTGGGCTTGTTCTTCTGAATTTCATAAGCCCTCTTGAGGGCTTTCCAAATAAGAGTGTAACTTGTAAGAATGATCAGAAAAGGAAACATGAAACCCAGTATATTCTTGGTCAGGCCCAGGCCTATGGGGAGGGTTGAATTTTGAGATTCATAGTGGAAAGCACACACTGTGATGTTGGTGTTCTCGATGAAAAATACATTTCTGTGAATGATAGTTGGCAAACTGGCCAAGCCAGCCAGGAGCCAAATCACGACACAGGTAACCTTGGCAACGAGCATTGTGCGTCGAAGGCGAGACTTCATCGGGTGAACAATAGCCAGGTACCGATCGATGCTGAGACAGGTGAGCAGAAACACACTGGCGTACAGGTTGAAACTGACGCTAGCTGAGGCGATCTTACACAGATAATTGCCAAACGGCCACCGGTATTCCATAGCGGTGTAGACAGCCCACAGCGGCAAAGTCAGCAAAAAGCATATATCAGCCAGTGCTAAATTCAAAAGGAAAACACTGGCCACAGTCTTCAGTTTCATATAAAAGTAAATCACAATCACCACCAAACTGTTCCCAAATATTCCCACCACAAAGATGATACTGTATAATGTAGGGATCATGACAAATATGTAATTGTGCCTTCCAGCTTTAGGACAGTCATCTTGGATCCTTTTAATTCCATCATCAGTAGAGGAGTTGAGGATCATTTTGATCTCCTGAGTCGACTAAGTCTCAGACTGTACACTAAATGTAACTGAAAAAAATAAAAATGAAACAGTTGAATATCTAGACTACCACCTGTGAACAGTTTTGCTTCTCAATCTGAAATCCAGTAACTCAAGTGCAGTAACTCTAAAATAATTTAGATCACATTTTCTTAAGAAATACTGTGAATTTATAAAGTTTAAAATAGTAAAGTGGGTGGAGGGGCATGCACCTGTAATCCCAGCACTCTGAGTCAGGATAATCATAAATTCTGGTCAACTTTGGAATCTTAGTGAGACCCTACCTCAAAAAATTAAAAACTAAAAAAGGCCAGGAGATAAAGTTCTGTGCAATGCCCTAAGTTCAATCACAAGTACTGCAAAAAAGCCACACACATATAATATATATAATTTTTAGAACAAATTGTTTTTACAGGAAATGATAAATGTCTTCCAGATAATTGGAAGTGATGTTATTTAAGAAGAAAATTAAATCCTTTTGCAATTTTTTTCTGGGAGTAAATTCTAACTTTTCAGGTGATTAAAAACATAACCTAAATATTGAAAAACACTACTGAATTAAGTTAGCCATTCAGAACAACTTCAAAGCTATTACTGAGATGTGATGTTAATTTATCTTTAACATTAGAATTATGACACATCTGTATCTTATTATTTAAGCGTCTTCTATATTTTTGGTACTGAGAATTGAACTCAGGACCTCGCATTTGCCAGGCAGGTTCTGCACCACTATGCTAAATCTCCAGCCCCTTAAGCCACTTATTTAATCTCACAGTTCATTTAGGTATAGAAATTTTTAGCATCATACCTTAAATGGTAGGAGTAGGTGCTTTTAGGTGACTGAGAAATCGGTTATTATGGGGATAGATTAGAGGACATTAGGGTCATATGTCATATTCTGTGAAAAGCCTTTTCAACTTTTGTAAATTGCTTTGGAACTCTGCATACAGATTTTGACACTTTAATCATCTTGCCATTTCTGTCTTCCTCACTGGTCTGTTAGGTCCTTGAAGGGAGGCCAGTTTGAATCATCCTGTTTACTACTGATATATTCCAAGAGGCCGATGACAAAGGTCTCAGGAATGAGCATGTGGTCAAATGAATGAGTGGACAATAAGTAACTTCTGTGCTATAAAGAGTTTTGAGACTAATTTCTATGGGGCTTATGAAACTAACATGCAGCTTTCTCTTTTAGAGAGTCTTGTATAACTAGCCTGTGTCAACCTGAGCCTCACTATAGGTAAGAAAGCAAAAATGAGACAAACAGGTAAAGCACCCTTAGGTGCTTTTAAAATGTGTGGTTTAGAAAACAGAAGACAAAAAGAAGAACTAATTTAATAGAACCTAGGACTAGGCTTTTAGGGAGATATGGCTAGTTCTTTCTGACTTAGAAGGACTTTCCTATGCCTTGTTGACTTTTCCACTGATTTTATTATAGTTATTGAATTGATGCCAGTTTAGAAGTATAATTTCCTTGGATAAACATTCTCCATTAAAAGTTGATTACTTCATAAAAGGTTTATGGGCTAGAAGTCATTCATATCTTTATATGGATTAATTTACCTAGTTGTTCTTCTAGCATTTAGTTTTGATCAACTGGATTTTGTTTAGGAAAAAAAAAACTTAGCAATTTCAAAGTTAAGGAAATTCAAAGGTTAAAAAGGTCCTGGATGAATACCAAGACCAAAAGTTGGGACAGAAGTAAATCTTGGGCTCTGCTTGAGCAGAAGGGGGCTACAAAATAGGAAGAAAGACAGCGGATATTTTAGAATCCCAGAGCAGGAAGGAGATTTTCCTTTCTCCCCTCTTTTGCCTTGTGACCCTATTTTGAGTATACTCTCAGGTTGGTTCCATTAATCCTATACGTGGAAGGAGTAGAATTTTATTGACTGGTTGGAAACTGTAATCAGCATTCGTAATGGAATAGGATGGGGAAAAGGGTGCGCTGGAGAGGGCCAATTTACAAGCATAGTTTTGAACTCCAACTTCTGCAAAGCCGAGATCAGTCTCTTGTTCAGTTCCTGCTGCTTCACACTGACTAGAGTTTAAGGTGTAAAACTTTGCTGTGAATCAATGAGAGAAGCATCCCTGGAAACTTGGGTGAGGTACTTACCATTTTAATAAGTATATTCACTTGAGAGTCGGAACATAGCATTAAATGTACTAATCAGAAGAACGTTTTACATGGGCATTTGCAGAATGGCTAAGACTGACTACCTAATAAGGAAACAAAGTTTCTCATACTTAAAGGTGGAGGAAGGACGGAGATAAATAGTAAGGGATGGAAACAGTGAGAACAGGGAGGCAGAAATGCAAGCAGCATATGCAGGAGGCATTCATTCACCTGTCTGTCACATGACCACTGAACACCTACCATGCACCACTATCAAGGACGCTCAATGAACAAAAACACAGTCACTCTTTCTCCTTGCAGTGTTCAAGTCTAGCTGTGGGAGGCAGAAGCCTTGAAGACAGAATTACCTCTAGTGTGTTGAAGGTTAGACCACACCTAGAATGTTTTGGGACGCTCTGCCTTTGTCCTTGACTAAGTGCAGTGGGGAGTACAGGTGGTAGGGTGCAGGGAGAGGAGAGCAGTGGAAGAAAACACTTGCATTCCAGGAGGTATGTGGGTACCAAATGGTAACATGATAAAGACAGGTGGCTGGCCAGCCAAGATGGAGTGGAGATTGTGTCTTCAGTTGGAATTTCCCTTTCTTTTCAACATCTGTAGGCTCATCACTGGGAAACTGTTCTTGTCAGTTTACAGATGTTGCACAACTGTTTTGGAAGTGTCGGGTCTGAATATGACTAGGCATCTCTGGATATGAGAGTGACATGGGCCATTCTGCTGCCACTATAAGGTTCCCCAGAGAAACTGTGTTCTTAGGAAAGAGGAAAAGGTGGGTCTCATGATTTGCAGTTACTTTAGACTGGAAAGAAACAAGTGGGAAACTCCGGGGTCCTTTCTTTTTAAAGCTGAAGGAGTACTGTTTTGGTGAGAAGCTAATGAGAAAGACGTGCTCTGAGTGCTAATTCTGAGCCCTAGAAAACTTTCTACTTCAGTTCCATCTGGCTTATCTTCCTAGGAGGATTCTGGGCAGGTGGGACCCAGAGAAACACAGGAGTCACTGGGTGCTAAGTGACACAGAGGACGAAGTTCTAATGTTCTGTCGCACAGTAGGGTGGTAAAATAATGATCATGCATTATGTGACCTCAAAAAGCCAGAAGAAAGAATTTTGAATGTTTCTACTGTAAAGAATTGAGAAATAGTTGCGGAGACATACATATTTCATCTGATTTGAACATTACAAAGTGGACACATATACTGAAATATTACACAGTAACTCGGTAATATGTACAATTCTTGTGTTTTTATGCACTTATAATAAAGAGCCACGGAAGGAACTACCTTTTCCTATTTTTCCCGATTTCTGGGTCATGCTATAATTATCGCTTAAGTTCTATGGTTTACATGAATTCCATAGCACCATTGCCCCTTGAGGGAAGAAGTTGGATTTGGAGTTAAAAAAACCCAAAAACTTTGAATAGAATTGTCCTGGGCCATTGGTGGTTCTGGGTAAATCACATCATTTCTCTGAAAGTCAGTTTCAGCTCCCTCATCAGTAAGATGCGACTAGAGATGCTTATTGTACACGATAATTATAGGAATTAAATAAGGTAATGGGCAAGCCCTGGAGGTATCTTTTAAATAGCAAGGGTAGTTACATTTTATCTGACCCTTACCATCACGCTTTGCACACAGGGGAAGCACTCAGAACAACTTTTGGTAAGGAAAGTATGAGTTTTTCTTTTAAAAATCATCGGTAAGCTCTTGATGTTACTGTTAAAAGGCTAAAATTTCCAGGTTGCTGCTCTTCAGAAGCATGGGTAAAAGCAGTCTGGAGCAGCTGAACAAATTCGCCACAAGTCCCTGGGAACCTTTGGTCTGCTGCAAACATAGGGATTTCCTTATTGTGTGACCACGCCACCTCTCCTCACTGCTGGCTTTTCTAGAAGTTACCTTAGATTCCTTCACAGCTTTCAGAATCACAAGCACCAGAAAGAGGATTTTCCTTCCTTTTATTCTAAAAATATTTTCCCCAAATTTCTGATTATATATTAATACCTCCTTGTGCTTTTAGGCAGGCCGAAACCAATCTAATTAAACTGTTCATTACAAGCAGCTTTTTAAATGAGTCATTTAATCTAAAGAAAAAAAATCCCATAGTTTCCTATGATGATAGAGAACTCAAAGAGCAAGTAATTATATTTTAGAAGCATCTTCTATCAAAGTATCTCTTCTAAATATCAAAAAGAACAAGCCAGTGTTCATAAGGCATTTGCTTGTAGAGGTAGCTCGATAAACCATTCTGTTCAAAAACCATTCTCTTTCTTGTGGTTATCATTCAAGCTTTGGAAAGCATCTGTTTCTCTTTATATGAGTTCCTCCATCCCAGTAATTCCACAGAAAGCAACCATTAGAATATATTCATTTGTGAATTTATTTGCTCATAGACCTTGACACTAAAATTTATAGGGTGCCTATTTGTTTCTTTGTAAAAAAACCCATACTTTATCCTCATTTTTAAACTTGCTATGCATATTTCATGGAGTCTAAATTTTCCTTCATTTGTTCAAACATTTTGAGCAACTGTAGGGTAAGAGTCTCTACCTAATTGTTCCTCAGAATACGGTCTCTTTCTTGATTGGTGGATTCTTTGTTTGTGAAATTTGCCTTTGCAGATTTGGTAGTGTTTGACTGGGTGCCCCTCTTTGACAGAAGTGAACTTCCTTAGAATGCTGAGGATCTGGATAGTAGCAACCTGTGGAACTTATGCTTGGGCCTACAACTAAGTCATCTGTTCTGGAAAAGTTTTTAGTACTGCATTGGTGAGCTTAGTTTGCAACTCATAATTTCTTTCTGCAGATACTCTAGATTAGGCCCTCTCCCTACTTTTAGACTTGGTAGTCTGCTAAAGTTTTCTAGTCTTTGGGAATGCATAGCCAGTAGTTTTTCATTCTTGGTATTAACTAGCGGTCCTGCAGTACATGCCTCTAGTGGCCCCAACTTCCCCACTGGAGCATTTGTAGAACTCTTCTCAGCTGTGTATCCAATATTAGTCCTTTCCTGGACTAGGTGGTCTTAACTCATATACAGAGCTGTGATCTAGGACTTTGTGTTTAGACAGAGAAGGAGAATTTCCATGCCTGTTTAATCCATTGTGTTCATTTTGTCTGCATGCTGGTTTACACAGTATCTGGAGGTCAGACTTAAATTGCTTAAACCCTGTAAACTTTAGATTATAGTCATGCCCTTTGATGAGATATCCAAGCCATCTTGGACTTCACTGATCTTCATCCTACCAATCTTGGCAGCCATGGAGAGAGGGGTGTGGCAGTGTGCCTGGCACTGTGCGACAAATGTCTGGAATTGATTTCAAGTCAGATGCACAGGGAACACCATGTTCTTGGTTGGCAATCCTGGTGAAATGCTTTCCTTGGAGATGATTTTGTTCACTCTTGCCATTTCTGAGTAAATATTTCAATCAATACAAAAAGTAGTATCCCTTATGGTGGTCTGATCTCACACAAAATGAAAATAAGGTGAGGAGCTTTCTTAATTCTTTATGCACCAGTGGTAACCAACTGTGGTTTTGGTGGTTAAATGTTCTACCATTCCCAACTAGTTTTCCCCTTTGCCTCATCCCAAATATCCCAAGCCCAAAGAACCCAGCTTTAGGAAAGAAAATTTATAACTTCCCTGTAACCTAGGCCATCAATATCAATGAAAGTAAAAATTTAATCCCCTGTTTCAGCTTCTTGAGAATTATTCAGGACAGGTACCTCATAATGGGACATGAACTACAATTAAATTTCTCCACTCTAGAAGTCCCTGTGTACTATAAATTTATAGTTTAAACAACTCATTGTGATAAATGTCTCAAGACTTCCCTTTTTCTCATTATCTAAAACTTTTGATGTTTTATTTTCTTTTAAAACAGGAAAGAGAAACAGGGAAGAAGCCTTTGTGATCAAGTCTGATTCATGCACTGCTAATCTCTTCCTCTGAGATGCTGGCATTAGTAGAAAATATTATGATGTTAAGTGTGAAAGGTGGTGGAAGGCTTTCTTGGGGCCTGGAGAAAGGTTCCAGAGAGTAGGACAGAAAGAAAATGAGAACTAACTTGGAGGAAAGCCTGTATATAAATGAATCCCGGTCCTCTGACACTCCCAAATTCTCCAGAGTTATGGACTTAAAAGAATTTCCCCACTAGAATCATCATCTCATTTCAACAGACCAACGCGTTGTCCGTAAGGGGAAGGAAACATCATTCTAATAACGTGGCTCTTAGAGACTGCTCACAGCCTTCCGGTTTCCACAGACGGAGAAAGAGGTACCAGCATGAGCTTCTCAGTCAGTAACTGCTGCTTCATGCAACGCCTGAACAAAGCCCCAGGTTCTTACGGGGAACAATTGTGCTTTTACTTTGAGAATTTCATTCTGCAACAGAAACTGTATACTTCACCTTAGATTTTATCCTTGGGAAATTATAACACTGTTATCACATTTTTATGTATTTATGAATTTTATGGTAGCGATTATTACTGATAGCAGTTCATTACAGATTAAAGAGTTTTTTTTAGCAAACTAAAAATTTAAAAGAAAAGGAATGAATATTCAATATAGTGTATAGTGTACAATTTCTCTAAATTGCTCAATGTTCTGATTTCAATAGGAATGTTCTGCAAATCTGTCCCAGACAATGTGAGGGAGTTCTAGTTCTGGAGTTCTCCTTTTGGAGTTCAAGGTTAGGAGTCCTTGAAGTAGTCACTTTGCTTCTTTAGACCTCTGTATCTTCCAGGGAATTGGTTACACACCTCAAAAATTTCCTAGAAGTTCTAGAATTTCAAATGTTTCTTCTGAACAGACATGTATCATTTACAGACAAGGGCAGTTTGACTTGACAAGTAGAAAGGTCTAGGATATATTATAAAATCAGCTGTCTAGCCATATTTACTTTTTGTGATTCTTTGTACCACACTAGTTTAATAATATTCTACATTAAACAAGAACTCTGTCCTATTGCTTGTAGGAGGATCACATGAATTCGAGGCCATAGGGGCTATATGGTGAGTTCAACACCAGCCTGAACTACATAGTGAGACCCTGACTAAAAAACCCAGTCCAAACCAAATGCAAACAAGACCAAAAACACACATAAGAATTCTGTACTAAAAATAAAATGAAAAGAGTTTTCTCTTTTGCTAAAAATGATCAACAAAATGAAGAGTTTTATCCTTCATTATGATGATAAAGAAACTCCCCATAAGATTATTAGGGTTACAAGATTATCCCCGTTCTTTTAAAAGCACAAAGGAAATGTTTCTGATGTACACTGGGTGTGGCTTGACAATACCGAGGTCAAGGTGCAGGTTTTAGGCCCTTTCTGGACTAGTTTGTTCCACTCCATCTATGGATAAAGCCTGTGAGCCTCTTGGGCAGCCCTATCTTTCCTACGAGATGAAATGGTACCGGCAGACTGATTCATGGTTCAAGATCAAAATTAAAGGCATATCTTGTAGTTAGGGAGTCAATACTACATTGCCTATGAAATGTAAGGCGCAATGTGACATTATTAAAATAACATACAAAATGAACCTAGTCTCAAACTGTTTGTGGGAAAATACAACTTCTCAAAGTTTAGCTGACTTGTTAGTGTGGTTTGGTTGTTCAGATGCAAACACATAGGTGTGGCAGAGTATTAGAAAAGAACCTCCTAGCAAGGTATCCTTTAGTATTTCAAGTATTGTTAGCCAACATTTTGAGAATTAAGGGGCTTCCAGCCGGAGAAAAAGAATGCTGTAAAGATTATGTTCATTTGATTTTATCATGGTTGAAATTCTTCTTAAAATCCCAGCCTTGTTACCTGTCATACTGCAGTTTTCACTTTCTTCAGCATTCAAATTATGAAAACTGAAGCACAGCAGAAGGGTCTGGCAGAGAAATACCAGACTGGAGCCCTGGCAGAATCTTCTCTGCCACTAACCAGCCGCACCATCTTTAACCCCTTACTTTGTTATTCCTTAAATATCACAAAAGATTTAGAATGGGAATCCCAGCACATGTTCAATTCTGTCTCTCACTGATACATTAAAAAGTGAGTGCTTTGGAAGATTTCAAAGGACTTTGAGAAATGTAACCATTTTATAGTCAAGGGGAAGGGAAATGAATGTAATAGCTCAGGTGTTTAAAAGAGTAATGGAATTTTTATATTTGGAAGTAGTTTTCCCCATCATCCTTTAATGTCTTTAAGAATTTAATGAGGCACTTCTTTAATACCAGAAAAAGGAGCAATGGCACAGGTTACACAGGTTCTTCATTTAATACTTGTGGCAGCAAATGTTTGGGTACAAATTGGGACCCTTAGGTCAAATCTGACAAACTGATAATTTTCTTGCCCCAGACAGTATTTACAGATTTGGAGATCTGGTTCTTCTTCGTCTTGTTTTTTTTTTTTCTTTTTTTTTTTCTCTTGGTACTGGGAATCGAACTCAGGACCTCACACTTGCCAGGCAGGCGCTGTGCCACTGAGTTAAATCTCCAGCCCTTGATTCTTCTTTACTCTTCACCATTCTTTATGCTTTGATTCTTTAGGTCAGTACTGTTCCAAGAAATACAATGTGAGCCACACATATACTTAAAATTTTTCTAGTAGGCACATTAACGAAGACAAATTCATTTGGATTATGTGTTTTATTTAATTCAATATATCTAAGCTATTATTTTAATATGAAAATTATTGACTTATGTCTCAATTACTGAGGTGGAGATTCAGTTATTGAGATTGAGATTTAATTATTGAGAGTCAAAATGCAGAGTACAATTTAAGCACCCAGCACATCTCTGTAGCCACCTTGCAAGTGCTTCAGTCACCCAAGCTGGCTGCAGTAGTGGACAGCACAGTGCAGGGTGCTCCACTCACTAAGATCTCTAGTCCGCCTCTCCAGCAGTGCTTCTGAAATACTGGCACGTGGACAGCAGCACTGGCATCTCTCAGGAGTCTGCTAGATGTGCAGATGTCAGGCTCCACCCAAGACGTACTGAATCAGAAGCTGAGCCTGGGGTCCAGCAGGCTATGTTTAATGAGCTCTCTAGGTGTGATGCATACGGGTATTTGAAAAAGACTTCACAGCTGCGGGCGGGCGTTTTGATTTGCAAGTTTAAATGCTGTTAGGGGCTGGAGATGTAGCTCACCCTCACCGGCATAGCTTGCCAAGTGAGCATGAAGTCGAGAGTTTTGTTTCTGGCGTCGAAAAAGATAAAAAAATGCTGGCAATCATGATTAGTAGGTGCACAGCCAAATCCAGTGCACAACTAAGGGACTCAGCTAAAATGTTTTAACTTGGCCTCACAAAGAATCAGAAACCTAAGTGTGAGGAACTCCTAAGTACTGCTGAGGAATTACTCACTAAACTGTTCCCTTTACACATTTAGGCCTGGTGTAGCTGGGTATGTCTGGCAGGATCTCAGCTAGTAAAATGCTCTTCATACCTACTCCCAGGTATTTGAAATCCCTCTGCCTTGGGGCATGAGGAGCGGTACCACCTCCAACCCCTCCTTCCCATTTGAATTAAGCTCTACTTGGGGAGGGAATGTAGCGACTTGGGAGAGCCAGAGTTCAGGCGGTGGAGAAAGAGTAGTGACAGGAAAAAGGTCTGAACTCAGTACATGATTTGCTTCTCATGGGCTTCTTGTGGCCTGTGTGACATTTTCCGTAACCTGTGATCCCTGTCCTCCAACTGGAAAGTATTAACAGTGATGTTCACTGTGGATGATGATGAAGTAAATATCCATCCAATCTGGTTCGTAGTAGTGTTGCACATATTAAATGAGATTATATATGTGGAGATCCTAGAGCTTTGGGCTTTTGTTGGTGTTATAAACCTCACACTGTGGTGTAAATGACTATTGACCCCCCCACCCCCAAGCAAATTTGGGTCAGAGAGATTAGGAAACTGCTAGAAATAAAAAAAGCTTATAGTACAAGGAAGAGGTGGACTTGGTGGGAAGGGGAGTTCAAAATACTACTGAAGAAGCTGCTTGCACTGGGCTGCTTTGATAAGTCTTCTTAAATCCTATGGAATTTAAAAATGTGAATTACAATGATACTACACCACCAATGATTGTGATAAAAAATTCTGACCATTCTCTCTGGTCTTGTTTGCAACTCCCTGTCTTTCCTACACTGGGCTACTTGGGCTTTCTAATTAAACAGCCTGTGATAGGAGGGATGGATGTTGGGTCAATAAAAGTAAACAACACTTTGCCAACTGAAAAATAAGATGAGATGCTGGTGATGGCTGCTTCCTGTGAAAACTTCCTGTGAAAACCAGATGCCACACGTCAGATTTGAACTGCAAATATATTCCCTGGAGCTGTGCTCAATCTGCACTGGAGTTTAAAATGAACTCTTCTCTTTTTTGTTTTTGTTTTTCTTTTGTTGGTACCGGGAATCGAACTCAGGACCTTGTGCTTGTCAGGCAGGTGCTTAAAACGAACTCTTTTCAAGAGAGCTGTATAAGCGAATATACCATTTCTTTTGTTACTCCTCTAAATGTAAAATCAAATGCATCTCTCGGTTTCTGGAGTGGCACTATATACATAGTGTTTCTGCTTAGAAGGGCCGGTGCTGAAGCAGCACGTTACTCACACGGCAGCAACTGTGGAAGGACACGGGCGATAGTTTTGAACATTTTGTGCTACACCAAGACCACCGTCTCCTCTTGTTTTTACCTTTGCCACAGGAATTTCTTTTTCTCTCCTTCACATTTTGCAGTGGATGTTTGCTTTTATCAGCAGCAACAAACTGTTCAAGTCAGCAACTGTCAATATGAACGCCCCTCTCCCTGAACTGAGCTGTAACAACAACCTTGTTAGTGCTCGACTTTCTTCATAAGATATTAAAACCCTCCTCTTGTCCTCCCAGCTAGCTAAGCTGATTCTGTTCTTGTCCTCAAAATCGCAAGCTTCCAGCCCGAAAGCAATTGTGGTTAGGGATGGAACCCAGCAGTAAGAAACAGAAAGAGCGCAATTTCCTTTGAGCCAGCCGAAACTTCAAATGATAAGCTGGTATGATGGAAATATCTAACGCATTCTAGTTCTTATAAACAAACACTTTTGGGGGTGAACTTCAGCTCAATTCCTTCGCAGTGTCAAAATCTTTGCAGTTTCCTTCATTCTAGCTGAAGAGCATGGCTGTTTGAAATCTTTTGTTTATTTTTCCTGCCCAATTAATTTTAGTTCTTATCGCCTGTAAGATAGAAGTCTATAAATAAGTTAGGAGAGCGAAAGCGAATTATCTTTCTCAAGTTCCCTCTCAGAGAAATATTTACATAGAATTTCTGTGTGTAGAAATCCCCCAAAGTACTCAGAAGTTTATTTCTTCGTCATTACCCACAGGTTAGACACTGGGGATGGTCTCTGACCTGCATGTAAAGGAAAATAAAGTATCCTTGAGATGGAAAAAAGATCAAGTTAATCTTTTTAGCTATATAATTTAAGCATAAGGTGACACACAAGTGTCCAATTAAGCTTATTTAATGTAAAACTTTTATTTTTCTCTGTATTTCTGCAGGTATCTAATTTATAAGAGAAAGGACAAAGTGATGGTTTAATATTAATGTTATTAGTTGTCATTTATGTTTAAATGAACATGTACTGTGTGCCATGTACTGTGTTAATTGCTTTAATCTTCTAAGAACCCTTTGATGGAAGGTACTGTCATTTCTATTTTTAAGATGAGAAAACAGGCTTAGAGAGCAGGTCTTTCCATTTTTAACACACTCTAATATTTCAAAGCTTCTATTATTAGTATTTTAATTTTTGTAATATCATCTGTTCATACTCTGTTCCAGTGCTTCTCAAGCAGAGGTGATTCTTCGCTCTAGAGCCATTTCGTGATATGTGGACACATTTTTCATTTTTAAAACGGAAGGAATGGGAAAGAGATGTTTGGAACCTAATATTTAAAGACAAGTGATCATGCTAATTATTTTACCATGCATGATAAAACATTATCTAGCTCAAAATACCAATACACTACTATTGAGAAACCCTGCTCTGGTCCTTACTTTTAAAAAAATTTTGATTACTTGTAGCTCTTACCTTATATGTGATAAATTAATTATATGCTGCATTTTATTGGTAAGTTTTGTTTCATGTTATTTTATGTTCCCAGGAAAACTACAGACCCCGCCAAAGATAGATTCTGAGAATGTTCTAGAATGGCACAAAGCTGCACAAGTAGGCTGGAGTGGTTTCATCATAGAAACGCCAAGAACGCCGGGGGTGCTGTGGTGGCCCCAAGGCGTCCACTAGAGGGAGCAAACCACTTACTCCGGAAGTCAAACCCTGCCCCCTGGTGGCATCACCACCCTGGACACAGTCCAGAGGGCCCGAGACAGCATCTGTCTGCGCTCTTGGGGTCTGAACTGATTTTGCAGTATTTGAATATAAATTCAGCTTTATTCACATTAGCTTTTGCTCTCTCTGTGGAGTAGTGTGTTAACATGTCATCAAGGTTCAGAATTAAACCAATAGAGAGAAGTGAGGAAGAAAAAGGACACACACGTGCGAACAAGTGATACTTGCTGGAGATTTGGCAAGCAGGGTTCAGTTATTTAGCTTGATTTTCTGTTACTTGTAACCCCCCTTCTAACACACACACACCGAAAGGCTGCAATATTAATCGTTTCTTGGTTCCTCTGTTATTTTCTCTTCAAATTTCTTGTAGTGTAGCTCTAGAAAAAAAGCACCATGAAGTTTGAAAGACCAGCTAAGTCAGAGGAAATTGTATTTCCCTCCTTTCCCCATTAAGATCTCTATTCCCTTACTATGAAAACCCCCCTGAACATCTTATCAGAGAGTGCAGCCTTTTCTGTATACTGATGCCAAATGAGTAACATTTTAGTGAGGCATTTGAAGTCGTGATATGCAACTCGGTGGGAGATAAACAAGGTCATTTGCAAGGTCTTTTCATGGAGAACATCAGAGCTTTCAAAAGATGCCCACAGTCTGCCCTGGATAATCAGAGTAAGCTAGGAATGAAGAAAAAGACTATCGAGTACAAAAATACAGATGCACTCAGACAGAAACGCTCAAAATTAAGAGTGAAAAGGTATGGTGAACGCTGATGTCAAATCTTAATGGGTAAAACTAAAAGCATTAAGTGAAAGAGTGACGTAATTTAAGAATTTGAAGAGTGGGATCTCAGTGTACTGTAGGATTAACAGGCTTAGACAGTGCGTGGTTTTCCTCATATGAGAAATCTAATATATAAGAAAGAGGAAAATGAAATATAGATAATAGGAAGTATGAAGATTGGGCTTTCTCAAAGGTGGAGGGGACTGAGCGGTGGAGGGAGGAACCAGGGAAAGGGATAATCATTACGCATTGCAAATACGGACTCATAAAAATAGAAACAAAAACCAGAAATTCTACTTGGATGGTTGAAAATGTACATAAAAAAGACTTAGAACAAACATTAGCTTAGAATCCGTGGTGGGAGTCTCAGGGGCTCTTTCTTTGCCTTTCAGAAATCAAGACCACAGACAATTCATTAAATCTTCACTGGACTTTGATCTGACATATGGGAATGATACTGACAAGCGTCTGCCTTGACCTCGGAAGAATACTGCAAGGTGGTGTGTTTCAAATAATTTTCCTCTCCCTGCATATATTCAGTATGGATACAGTGCATAACCATGAAAACAAACTTACTAAGTCACTAGCATAAACTATGTATACACAGAGATACACAGTTAGCACTTAGAAGCTTAGAAGGCAATATTAGCTAATGTTAGCACCTTGCCAGCTCTCTGTCTATGGGAAACAATCCTACCACAAGCTTTGTACTCACAAAGGCCTGGGGAAAGGTCCTGGCTTATCTCTGATTAATTATGTGATCCACTAATTTACTCACCTTTTGGCATTAGTTTCCTTATCTTTCAAATGGGATTAAAACCAACTGTGTACAGTGAATATGAGAGTTAAATAAAACACGGGGAATAAGAGAACTCTATATTACACACTCAATAACTGTTCCTATTATACTATTTTACCTGTATCTTCAATACATGCTCATATATTCCCACATACATGCTAAAATAGCCCCATAAAATTTTACCTTATACATGCAATTTCTCATGTTATTACACATGACTAGGTAATTGATTGGCAGCCTGTTCAAAGCATTTTTAACATAATAATGTGGTTATATAATCTGTTGGTAATCCTGTAAAGCAATTTAAAGATTTAGTGTTCAAAAAATGAAAACAATGAACATATAAAATGGAAGTGATTTCCAGATTAAGTTAGAGAAGCCAAAAGAAAAAAAAATCACACCATATACCTTTGGTTGCCAAATCATGCTTTAACTAGTTAAATGACAAAATTCTTTGAAAATTCAGGGCACAGGAAGAAAAAACTTTGCCCACAGCTCCCCTGGTATTCATACAAGTCTCTTTCTTGAATTATCTGACTGAACATGCGGTAATTGTTCTTTAATCTGATTTCATAAGTTCACTTTCTAATAATTATACAACATGTTGTTTCTGGTAATAACCTTTTTAGTGTTACTGTACTGCTATATAAAATAATGGAAAAGAAATTAGGCTGATTTTTTTTTTTTTTACTCAGAATAGGGGAAGCGTATTTGTGAGATTCATTAGGATTTTGTGAGAATAATATAATATGCTAATAATTTTAAATATTTTGCTGTGAAGAGGTCCTGAGCCAGAGAAAATGTGTTGTAGCAGTCAGTCTATCCCAGTACCCATGGCAGTTTGCAAAGAGAAAAAATCAGATTAAAGCTGTTCCCTACATATATTACATACTTTGTGCTATCCCCAAAATGAAGATGTTCTCCTGACAGAAAAAGTCATTCTGCACTAGTTGTGATGGCACATATCTGTAATTCCAGCTCTCCAGGAGGCTGAGGTAGGAAGATTGCAAGTTTGAGTTCTGCCTTGACTTAGTGAGACCTTGTCTCAAAATTTAAAAAAAATTTAAAAAGGCCTGGAGACATGGCCTGAACATGCAGCTCAATGTTAAGGCCTTAGGTTCAATCCCCAGTATCTTATAGATACCTAAGAGGTCATTTTGTAAGTCATGGTCTTTCAATTTATGTTTGGAGCATAGCTTTATCTTGATGTGCATGAGGAAGTCACGGAAATTTCTGAAATACATGAACTGAATTGTTACTTCTCTTCTTACAAGAAACATACGCACTCTGTGTTGGTAAACATACACAATAACTATAAGGTCAATGGTATTTTGACTGTCAGAATAGTCAAATTAAGTCTATTTTAACCTACAGTCTTCTGCTTCTCTTCAAACAACTTAAGTCAGAGATGCACAGAATTTTTACTCCTGGAAAGGTGCCTAGACATTATGCGCCCCAGGGTTCACAAAATCAAATGCTTTGGGGCCCTGGAAGAAGTAGAGATGGTTGAAGTGGCCATGCTGGTGGATGGAGGGGTGGTCCTTTTCTCAGAGGCACACAGGGAATTTTCCTTGCAATGTCAGCCAAATGAGAGAATTATGCTCGGGGTGTGTGTGTGTGTGTGTGTGTGTGTACAGCTGATTTTTTAAGATAAGCAGAAACTTCTATATGTTATGTGAAATATCTTACTTTGAAGATATCATTTGTTTTTAATGCAAATGAGAAAGCAACACTGTGGAGCTAAAGCAAACTCTGAAGACCACATCAGAGTTGGTCTTGGGGTTGCTGATTTGTAGCTTAGGATTCTAGCCAACCACCTAATTTTACAACTGAGAAAACAGACTCCTTGCTGTAGCAAGATGCTGTAAGCCTCATACTAATGTCTTTATATGACACTGAACACATGATCTAGACTTCAAGTATTTAGACATCTTTTCTTCCATTTCCACATTCAACAACACTCCCTGACCCAGGAGCTAAAGATGGTGGGAAACACACAGAGATATGATGGGATGAAGTATTGTTCACCATGCTGTCTTACACTCAGGCTGCCCCGTCTTCATGTGCACAAGAAAAGCTTGGTTTAGAGTCTGAGAAAAGTCTTAGGCAGGAACCTGGATCTCACCATCACCACCCCTTTTGGTATTCCTGCTAGCAATTTATTTTTATATTCTCATTTTTCTGTACAGTGAAAGACAGTTTTGTCTCTTAGATCTACATTTCACTAAAGTGATGACCTCACATGAGTGAATACTGTATAGAATCCATAATAGGTGGACATTCCAGCATATTATTATTTTGACATTTACTCAACAAATCTCATTCAATGTCCAAAGGTTATCACTTATGAAAGAATGATGCTATTTCCTAGAACCACACTGATTCATTGGCTCAGATTATATATCTAATGAGAAAGTGAAACTTTAAGGTATTTGTAATAAGTGCTAAAATATTTATGTTTGAAAGTTTCATTAACAAGATGTTTCTAAGTGAACTTTGATGATCCATGTATGAAATCATCTACACATTTATGTTACAAGGCTACATTTATTATATTTGACACTAATATATTTTCTAAATTCGTGCACTGCAGGTTTGAGAATACACACAAAAACAAAGTTCATAAAAGAACATATCTACTATTAATGAGGCAGGTCCACTGAGGGAATTACACAGTCAGCATTGGAGGTGTAGGGAGTGTTTCTGATTAACCGTAACCCTTGGCTAGCATATACATTGTTTGGAATTCCTGTTCTACTACCAATTCCTAAATAAGTAATTGATTTTTCAGCTTTGGTGAAAGGAGGATTTTAGTTCTCATTAGGATATTTAAAATTCCTTAGAAAGAATGTGACACTTTGGTTCACTGCATAGTTGGTTGGAAAAAAACAGTTTGTGATTTTATACAGTACATAGTACCTTGGACAGAACGAGCCTAGCAAAACACTAACTTTCTGATTAATTGTGTTACATGTGAGGAGATAACATTTTACGCTTTTTAGAACTAGGTTGTTCAGGGGAGCCAGAAAACACATATGGAAAATGGTGCCTGATGATGCATATTTTCTTGTAACTGACTCAGAAGGAGCCACACTGAATGTTGTTGACGACAACTTTTCAGAGCAATCTCAAGGATACCAGTCTGTGGCAGGTGCTGTCCATGTCCCGGGGCTGTCCCGAGTGAGATAGGGGGGTGGAGTTACACTTGCATCTGAGCATTTTTGAATTAAGCAAATATTAAGTAGTAGGCTGTCACCAGGCGTGGTGGTGCACGTCTGTAATCCCAGCACTCAGGAGGCTGAGACAGGAGGATCGTTGTGAGTTTGAGGCCAGCCTGGGCTACAAAGTGAGCTCAAAACCAACTTGAACTGCATAGAGAGACCCTGTCTCAAAAAAAAAAAAAAGTACACTAGGCTGTTGATGTCAAGCTCAGCATCCAGGAAAGGGTATTGTGGGGGCAGCAGAACATGTAGGATCTTAGCGTCTCAAGTGCCACTTGAGTTTCCACTAGCGAGTGTGGTTTTCATCTCTGGAAGTTCTATTTCAGTCCTGTATATCTTCCATGTTTCTACCTCATGTGTTCCAAATTTCATCTCGCTTCCTAACTATATGAAATACTGTTATAATAACCATTTAATGTCCTTGTTTAACAGCTCTACTCTGTGTCACCATTGGATCTGTTTCTTTTCATTTTTTAATGGCTAACTCTGTCTTCCTTCTTTGCCTGCCATCTAGTTTTATAATGAATGTTTTTAAAAATTTAAAAAAATTTTTTAGAATGAAAGTTGAACATTGTGAATTTTATTTTTGGGGGGCATTGGAAGTTTTTCCATAACAGTTCTCCGGGTTTGTTCTGGGAAGCAGTTGAGTTAAATGCAAAGTGTGATTCTTTTGTGTCTAGGTTTTATGTTTTGTTACTTGGGTTCAGAGCAGTATTTAGTCTAGAAGTGATTTTTTTTTTCCATTCTGGGGTGAAACCCTTCTGAATATGCTACTGATGCCTAGGAATTATCACATTTTCCATTCCAGCTGGTGTGAACAGAACTTGCTTTCTGGCTTGGGACAATCTTTGGGGCTTGTTATTTCTAATCCTTTGGGGCAGTTGCATCAAAACATAAGGAGAACACTTTCCTGATCTCCAGGCCTTCTTTAAAAGCAGCTCTCCCTGCTGTGGCACGCTGTGCTGTGACTTCTAGTCTCCTTGGACTCCCAGCTCCACCTCTTCAATTTAGGGAGATGAAGCGCCCTTTCTAAGCTTGCCCTTCCTGTGTCCAGCTGAAACATCCTCCAGACAAAGAACCGGGGCAATCTCTGGGCTGTTGTTTCTTATCTCCCAGAGATCACTGCCCTTTGTTATCTGGTGTCTACTATCTTGAAACCCCTGTTTCATATATATAGTACATCCAGATTTTTAAGAGTTGTTTTGTACAGGGGGTAAGTTCAGTTTGTTACTCCATCAGGACTGGAAGAAGAAGTCCCGGGCTTTGAGTTTTGACCCTACATTTATCTACAATTTGATTTTGGAAGAACTGCTAAGCCGCTTTCTCTTCTTTGCCATCTATGATATGGGGATAATGCTACAATGAATTCTCAAGGGAATCTTTGATGGGAAACTGTGCTATAATCTCTAAGATTAGGCCAAGGAATAGCCATAGAAATGAATCAGCTCTTCAATAAAGGACCAAAACCAGGTGTGGCAGAGCACACCTGTCATGCCAGCTACTTGGGAGGCTACTTGGAGGAAGATCACAAGTGCCAGGGGGCAACTTGGCAAGATCCTGTACAGATGGGGGAGAGGGCTGAAGATATAGGTCTGTGCTCCCCGAGTTCAGTCCCTAGTATTACAAGAAAGAAAAAGACCACACTTCATGAACCTCTTCTCTCCTTGGGCGGAGTAACCCGAGCCTTTTCCTCTTGAGCAGCCATGCTAGTCTTATATGTGAACTTCTTACCAATTATAACCTTGCCCTTCCTTTTTGGATCTGCTGGTCAAAGGCCTATAGGCCAAATAAGTAACTTGCTTCTACCCAGAACTCATGAACAAAACCCAGATTTGTCTGAAATATTTTGCCAAAGCATCAACCTAGAATTGTAGAACCATCAACAGAATCTAGGTAATTATGCAGTAATAAAAATCTCATTTTTCTCATTTATACCTTTATTTAAAATAATCATTTTCAGTAAACTGTGAAGCGGGAAGAATGCTTAAAACTATTAATTGAGAACATCTGCCCACAATTATAACTATGTGGAACTCACTCAGCTTATCAGCGGTACATTACCATTTGAGATGAAAAGATTTTTCATTGAAGGAATATTCTTCTGACATTAAAATTCTAAGTTACTAATGTAGTAACGTGGGTGAAAGAAATAGTAAAGTGCTATGATTTTTTTATTGTATGTTTATTTAGGCCAAACCAGTATGAGGCAGCTAGATTAATTACTTTATACTGTTAAGTACTGTATGTAATTAATTATTGCATCTAACTCATGTCTGAGCCAAACCTGTGAATTACTATTCATTCAGGGCAAGGATGATAATTTATGTACTGCCTCCATGCCATGGCTTGTTAATATATTATTTTTGATTTGAAACTAGATGTTAAAAGTTTGTAAGAGGCTTTTAAAGACCACCCCATGACATAAGTTCTAAAATATGAATTTCAAAGTTACAACTGATGGTATGCTATGATAGGAATTTATTTAGATGATGGAATTATAACAGATTTGACCCCCAAAATTGTTTTCTTGTGTTTATTCTGATCTTTTGACCTTTATGGTTTTAGCCTATATTGTAAAAATTCTGCTTGATGCCATGATGTGGATGTCCTTTTGGCCTGTAGTCATATTTCTGCACATCCACGACATGCACAGAACCTGGTATCATCCACGCTCTCCAAACTGTGGCATAAAGCTGAGTGCTTAGAGAGACGCTCACAGTCACCATTAACTCATCAAGCTAAGGTCATGTCAGCGAATCCATTTTTAAGACATACATCAGCTTTTGAAGACTTCAATAACAAGCTCCCAGAGATATTTGTACATAGTCGAGTGAAAGTCTTTTCAATGTTTTCTAAATTCAAAAGTGGAATTTTAAGCCAAGTGATTCCATTGAAAAAGACAAAAGCAGAAATCAGTTAAAAATGAAAGAGTTAACATAATAAAGGGAGATGTTCTGGAGCCTGCTAGCTGTTCTCAGGGTGGCCCTGAATGAGCAGTCTAGCACAATCTGAGACCAAAGGGATCTCAGGCCTCACCTCAACCTTCCTGAGTCTGAATCTGCACTTTAAGAAGATTCCCCAGGTGATCTCGGTGTCCCTTAAAATCTGAAGCGCATTGGGCTGGAGGCATAGGTAGTAGCCACTGACACTTGTACATGAATCTTCTAACCTGGAGAGCCCACAACTGGGACACGAGCCCACGTTGCTGGCATGTGGCTGCCGGTGAAGAGAAGCTGACACTAGAACAGGCACATGCGGGTTTGGAGTCCCAGTTTTCGGTGGGGGAGGGGGTAGATTTTAGAATATAGAGGAAGAAAAGCCCCAAAGAAGGCAAATGAAAATAAAATATACTTCACATAACATAACATGTCAACTGCATTCATGTAACACAGAAAAAAATACCACTGGGCTCCAATCAAAGAGTCTTTGCTTGTGTCAGAGGAATTAGCATCTGAAAGAATATGGCACGTTCTGGCTATTCCCAAGGCACGTTTTAGCTTCTCTTTGCTTCTATGAAATACGTGAATTTTGACACACAGGTGATTTTAGCGAATAACTGTTCTGTTTAAGACGCAGGCTCCTCCTGCAGCGCTGCCTCTCTCATGGAAGCTCTCCGGTTGTTCAGCCACTAGAGGTCCGTATTACCTATTTTTAAAAATCTTAACTCACTGGCTGAGACTTTCATCTCTCATTTTAAGGTGTAATACCAGGAAATAAAAATCACAACACTTGAAGAAACGTAGAAAACCTAACAGGAACCTTTCCATTTGGAAAGAGATGAAGACTCCCCTGCTCTTTGGAGGAGACAGCTGAGTGCACCTTCATGCTCCTGAGCATGGAAATCAAGGGCTCGTCACAAACTGGGGGACAAAACTTACTGTCTGCGGAGTACCTACGCAAAATAATCCCCTCATATATTTAAGATCGCCGTTTCAACTTTCACTTTTAAAACTTTTGCTTTCCTATTGAAAAGAAAGAAAAAAAAGGAAGGAACTGAATTAATTTTCACTTAGTTCACTTGAAAGAGCAATTTTATCACTTTCAGGAGGGGGTTTAAGTAAACCCTTCTTTTATTGGTGATGCTATATTAGTTAAAAAATTACTCTCCTTTCAGGCTTACTTTACAAGGCTCTGCTAACATTTTGTAAACGAATGCACAAATGTGGGCTTGCCTGGTGAAATTTTAATAGAGTCATGATACTTCCTGGGGGTACCTACTGTATGCTGGGACCCCAGTTTTTCACTGTGCTCCTTGGTCACTTGGGGATTTTCAACAGAGAACTCCTTTGGGGTTTGCCCTTTACTAGCAGCAGCCTGAGCACTGGGCCTTCGAGAGGCCTGGAAATAAGGCTTTTCATGGATAGGAGCACCTTATTAGAAACGATAAAGTCTTCCTGTAGCATATGGAGCAGACCTCCTAAAGGATCGCACATTCATATATTCACATATTTAAATGAAATGGTAGAAAATATCACAGACATAAAAGCTATAATTTACTGAGTACTGCACCGGGGGGTTCAGATTCTGATGCTAGATTTCATAGATTCTAATTACACCTGCATTTGGAGTAAGTGGCTACATTTGTTGCCAGGCAAGGTGTAATGATCAGAGGCTCCCCTCTTTTAAAAGACATTATTACATAATGTTACTGGCCTGTGACGCTTCTGCAAGCATAAGCGGGTCTAGTGTGGCTTTCCTCTCAGGCTGTCACTTTATTAAAAACACAACAATTTGCAAGTGTTATTTGGCAGATCAGCTGGGTTCATTTCCAAGGCTAATATTTAACAGAGGGGAAAATAACCCATCCTGATCCTTTTAAACTATCTTTTCTGTATATTTGCAGGCAAATTGCCTAGTGTTTTATAGAGATTTTGAGCTGGGACTTAAGAATAATTTTAGTAATGTCTTGCATTGCTTTTCTACATAATCCAAATTATCAATTCAACAGCAAAGGGAAACTCATACACAGTGCCATATTGTACTGCAGACCACATTATTTAAAGTAGTTAAGTTTTCTTCATTTCTTGTATTTCTGCCTATGGCCGGTGGCATGTGAATGAGCAACTTTGCTCACTGAACTGCGACAGAAAACTATCTGCTTTACTCTGTCTGGAAGGTCTCTCTCAGAGCTCCCAACTCTTCTGTTATTCGGATGATGTAGCTTGCTCTTGCACACAATACCAGAATAAACCTGTAATTAAACACTAGCGTCGTGTTCACTTACATGAAAAAATGCTGCTCTTATAGCAGTTAGATAGCAGCAGCGAGATCTTAGGCACTGAGGAATTTGGTGGGTTACCACTAGAAAAGAAATAGTTGGAAGCAAGGAATTGAAATCAGTCCCAAATTCCAGTCTTGACCCTGGCTCTAATTAGCAGTGTTACGGGTAACTTAGACTCGGTTTCTACGAGGACGGTAGAGACAATAAGAGACTTTAATATATATGTTTGTTTTCTGTTGCTCAACAGAAGGATTGAATAGTGTCTAACACCAGAAAGTGTCCAATTAATATTATTTTTTCCTGTTCTTTCTTGTCTTCATTTATAAGGTGTTGGATACTATAGTTATATTAATCTTGCTTATGTCCAAGTGTGTGAGACACAAATATGTCTATGTGTGTGAGACAGTGCTCACGAACTGGTCTTCAGAAATTTTCACTCTAAACACTGGATCACAAATTGGGAGAGTTTCAAAGATGATTCATTCTTCAATTGGAGATTTTTATGCTGTTTTAAAAAAAGACTATGCCATGTGGACTACATCTCATTTATTTCTTTGTTCTGATGGGAATGATGACTTACGTTTGTGACTCTTTGAGGACGACTATTACATTGAGAAGGAGTGAACTGAGAGACAGAAATCATTTTCAGGGCAGTTAAAAACTGAAGGTAAGAATCTGTTCAAATTCAGGAAATTTAAAGAAAAAAACATGATCTTGCTTTAAATGCTACCTTCAACCCTTTCATTATCTTAAACTTTGGATTTGGAGAAGTTTCTTTGCTCCAAAATGCTGCATAGTATTTTCTTCAGCAGAAAAATCTGTGGGAGAGGAATTTGCAGGAAGTTGTGACTAACTAGCTTTTTCATTAGGGATGGAATACTGATTAAATTGCAGGCATTCTTTTAACTCATCTCATTTTCCTGTGTGATTGGGACTTAAAATTATAATCGCCATATTTTGCAGTGAGCACTGACGAGAAGAGTGACCAGATGCTGACACTCAACTGGAAAGGTTTTATGCTGAGGAGAGGGACTAGACTTTGCAGTTTGCCCTTTATGCTGCAATTTCCAAGAAAACACTGGCGTTACAAAAGAGGTATGTACATGTCTCCTGAAATCAGAGGCACTCACTCACCCATATAGAAGTTCAGGCCAGTTTGAATTAGTTTTCATGTTTTGTGTGAGAGAAAGAAAACTTCTTATTTAAGGTTATGTATTGTGTATTCTCAGAATGTTTTAGTTCCTTGCAGGGCTGCTTTTATTTGCTTTTAATAATAAGAGTAGTACTGGGAAAGACATTCCTGAATAGTTATAAATAAATGGCCACAGTTGTACAATTAACTAGCCCTAGGAGCTGGAATTCTACCAGAAAAGTACTTCTTGGAATATAATTCATTTTAGAGAGCCAGCCAACAACTTGGGAGTTGGACCCCCCTATCTTTCTGTCAGCTTCTCATCTTCAGTGCTTCCTTTTATCTCTGTAGATTAGGCAAGGCAGTTTGTTGTGAGATTAAGGAAGAAGAAAGGAGATGCCATGAACAGCTCTATAGAGCACGACAAGCGGTCAGGGGCAGAGAGCTCTGTGAGGGGACACAGACCCTGCTAAGGCCATCCTATTCCTTTTCTACCTTTGGCTCTCCCAGCTGGTTTTCTGAACACAATTTAATTCAATTTGCTGAAAAAAATATTTTGATATAATAAAGCTTGGGGTTTAAAGTGATTGTTGTGTAGTAATCAAGTGTACAGCTGTGGATCTAGGTTAAAAAAAAAGTCTGGACTCAACTCAGGACATTGGTGGTTTGAAAGTTAGCCAAGTCATAAGCTTTCTACAGCTTAGAGATGTCTGAACACTTAGTCAGATGTTATTACATAGAAAGAACTTGCAAAGTCATAGCTTTTCACAAAACAACCATTTCTAGTGGTAAGAGCATGCATGTTTGCAAAATGCAAGGGTAAACCAGGTTTTTCTGGTGAAAGTTTTCTAATGCTTCCTACTATTAATATTTAGCTACCGATTCATCCAAATTTAGGACGGCTTCACATATACTTACGCGACAAAAACAGTGGTAGTTTATTACATGGGGAAGAATAATGGCGTACTTTTCATCACAAATCACATTATTTTTAAGATCTTTAGTTGCAGCGCTTCCTCACTATGGTTCCTCTCCCCTGGAGGAAGATGCGTTTGTTTTTCATTCTATTCTTGA
The DNA here is from genome assembly GCA_004027595.1 of Dinomys branickii. NCBI lineage: Eukaryota > Metazoa > Chordata > Mammalia > Rodentia > Dinomyidae > Dinomys > Dinomys branickii. The sequence goes on from PVLD010003600.1 coordinate 37,347, forward strand.
TCACTGGTCATCTCTTATTCTTGGGGACACCTCTAATGGAGACTGTGGGCAGCAGGCCATTGAGTGCAATGACATCATAGATGTTATCTTTTCCTTGGCTCCATCTGTTGGAAATAGTAACTAACTTTTTTGAGGGAGCTGGTAGGAGAGGAGCTGTAGAAAATCAAATTAGCAGGAGAAAAACTATTAGTCTTCATTTTCCTGTTTCCAACCTGCAAACACAGATTGTTCAATATACTTCTTCTCTAATCCTCATTAGAAAATCTTGAAGACTAGCAGGACAGGAAAACAGCATGGGGATTATTTTAAAAACACCAATAAAAATAAAAGTGAGAATTGTTTTTTTTCTCATTTTGACTGTATATTTTTAGAGTTGGCTGATTTGAAATTTTCCGTTAAGTAATTTTATTCCTATTTAAATGTGAATGGTTGGTATATACACAATTCCAAAATGTATCTTCTTATTTAGAATTTGCCTGTTGGGCTTGAAAATAAAGCTATTTAAAAGGAATGACAGTATATGAAATTATTTTCCATTCCGTGGTATCCCTGGCACTGAAATGCGTCGCTGTATGTAGCTCAGAAGAAAAAAGCTTGTGTTAAACGTAGTGTGTTGGCAGGACTGCACAGCCCCAACTCACCAGTACTTGAAGTGCTTCATTTTACAGGCCCAGAAACACAGGATGACAGACCAGTACTATAGGCAAACTGCATTTGAAGTATACCAGAGATAACGCCTACGAAGGAACTGATAAAAAAATCCAGGTTTCTAACGATACAGCTAGAGTTGCTTCCCTAGAACCAACCAGTGAGGGCTGAGCTGTGGACCTGATTGCATTTTAAAATCTACAATTGTGGGAATATTTCATGGTATTGAGAAGCATTTTAGGTTTAAAGCTATTTGATTTTGAAATCCCAACGTTGTCCCTTCTGGCATCCAGTCTATATATACCTTTAGTTTCTGTCAGGTCCCACCCACGTATGCTTTACAATGTCCCTGTTGTTACATACTCTATGTTTCCAAGGGTGGCTCATTTGTTGTGGGAATAGTATCACCTCAAGGCCTTTGCATTTGCTGGACCCTCTGCCTAGAGCAATCTTCTAGATGTTCTTTGCTTGTTAAGGAAGATTTCCGAACCCACCTTTGGAAGCTGCAGCACACCCTCCTCTGTTTCCCACACAGTAGGTGCCTACGTTCGGTCACGAACATATCCTGTGTTCACTCCATCGTTTTGTTCTATTCCCTGCAAGTTCCATGAATACAGGGATGCTTATCTACTTTGCTCACAACTTTCTGCCTAGTGCTGAGAACAGTGTTTGGCACTTAAGTGCCGCAAAGTCCTCACTGAATGAAGGACAGCGGAGTCTGTTGCAAAGTAAATTTCTAAATAGGAATATCTCGCTTTTCAATATCATCTTCAGTCAGAAACATTCTTAGTGTTATGGCTTTTCAGATATTCCCACTTCACAGCCAGAGAAAGGACATTTTGGGGTTATCTGTTGTCATGGATCAGAAAAGCTGTAAGCTGAAGCATCCTTGGGATTCGGCAGTTAAATAAATACACGAAGCATAGGAGCAGGAGTGTTGGGCGGGGACTGTGATAGGAAGAGTTTGTAGAGTGCCCGTGGAAAGGCTTTTGGATTTGACACAAAAACTTTAAACATACTCCAGTATGAGAAAATCCATCTGCTTCTATGTTCGAAGCCCCTCTTTGGCTGTGGCCGGAAGGGCCTAGAAGACATTTTTTAAGTTACATTGGGTTGGTTATTATTTTTTTTAAACCTCTTTTTAAACTGTATACTCAGGCTTGGGCATGTGACTGACTGCATATCAGGAGAGGAATACTCAGCCAATCAAATCTAATTACACTTGCTTTCCAACTAAATGGTGTATCACCTTCCCCTCTTGTGAGAGAAATGGCCCCTCCTGGGTCCTCAGTATCGGATTATTACAAGCCTAGTTGATTTGCAATATTTCATTAATAAAGTTAACTAAAACTAATTATATATATTGAATAAAAGTTTCCCAAGGAATGAATTTTTCTATTTGGCTTAAGGGTCTTGTTAGACTGAATTACTGAAGATTCCAGAAGTACTTTCTCTTGGGATGGATATGCATGTGCAAAATCTCCAGTTTTTCCTACAATCAATATGGACTGAAGGATGGTGACCCCATAAAAACTAGAAAAGAAAAAAGTTGATTAAATATGGAAGTTAGAGATGTGGATCTCCCTATAAGATAAAATCATAAAATAAATTCACAGATCTCTTCCTGGATAGTCTTCATGTTATGTTTATTAACTGTTAAGTTATATGTTGTTATATTATATTCAAGAACTCTAAAATAAATTAAAATTTATTTGCAGTTCTGGTTGTATTCACAGTGCAGACTTCCCTTCAGTTAATTGGCATGTACATACTGTGTTCCCCACTTTTTATTTCAGATAGTATATTTTGTCTAATTAATCTATCTAATTAAATTGTAATTCTGGGAGCCATCCACAGGGAGCCTCATCCCGCGTCAGTTGGCCCAAACCTAGCTGATGCATTGTGGGCCAAAGCTCTCTTCAGGACCTCTGCCAGTGTTCCTTGTTTGTTCAGTTGTGCATAGATAAACACACTATATGGGGAACAAAGCCTAGCATTCATTGTGGCTGAGGGCTGAGCACAATACATCCGGTTCAATAAGGTTCTATGATAATCTTAAACATTACAAGACATTGTTATTATTGACATCAGTGATTCAAATTGGATACGTTTTTGCTCAGCCCAAGCAGACTTCTTGCTTTGCATTGTTAAAAAAGACAGCTGTTTCATCCTCACCTCCCATGGTACCCTGTACACTGACTCCACCGAAGGGAGAACGAGGTCTTGAAGGGCCCTTCTTCTTTTTCCTTTGGACTGAACGCAACCCTGAGAAGCCAAGGTACACACTCTTGGTTGATGACAGCAATTACACTCTGTGCGATTTTGTCTGTTTCTTAATGGTGCCCATCCTGTGCGCAGAAGTGTTTGACTTTCCCTGGATGAGACAAAGGCGTACACTGTTCCCACCTGGATTTTGGGCTTGTGGTGTTGTGTTCCTGTGGTCCCAGGGCTCTTTGAGTCTAATATTTGTTTAACTTGTGGAAAGGTATCAAAGCTCTGGTCAGATAACTGGTCTTCTGCTGAATCTGCGCTGCATCATTACATTTCTGAAACACTCTAGACCTTTCTGGAATTTAAAAAATGACTCATCTGCCTCCTAAGTCTTCTTAAAAGGAAAAACCAGTAAGTTGAAGAGAGAGGATGACAATATTGTTGGTGCTAATTGAAAATCTTTCCTCCCAGCAAAACAGCTTCTAAATTTAGAGAGTAATTCTCTGAGCTCTTTTAATTGTTAAAAATATAAATAGTAATCTAACTTGCAGTACTATCTCTTGAGTATCATTAGCTACATGTTAAGCATATCTGGCCATATTATTTCAGCAAAAGAACATATTATTTTAGCAAAAGTATAATGTTATTACAGAGAAGCTGTATAAATAGTAGGTAATTTAAAGTAAACTTGTTTAGCATAAAAAACAAGTTTATTTTTGTTTATTTAAAGTAACCCAAAATAGTGATTTTTCTCATTTCTTTTCCATTGGCAAGATTCTGGGACTGATACATAAACATTGCAAACTGTGTCCAAGCTTCTGCTATTTATGTTTTCATATAAAAATGGTATTATTAAATGTACAAGGGAAATATTGGCTACATATTTGTATTCCTTTCTCACAACTAGCCATGTAACTTTTAAAAAACCTTACATTACAATAACTCAAAGATAAATTTGTTTGTAATTTTTTTCTTTGTTTAATCGTCAGTCCAGGAAACAAACACAACTGAGTCGCTAGGTGAAAGTGACAGAGAAACAATCAAGACTGATGTTTTGCTTTGAAATCCTGCATCATTTCTACTGTTTTTGTGTTGTTTTGTTTTGGTCTTCATTGTTGTTATTTAAAAAATTTTGTTCTCTTTAAAATGAAAAGTACTGATGTTTCACTAACGGGATCATACTATTGGAAAAATGATGACTAATGATTTTAAGACTATATTATAACAGGGATGCTTCTATTAATCAAAAATGAAAAAACTTGCTATTATATATAAATATATTTTATATTATATAAAATGTAATACATATATTTATAAATATATAAATAAATCAAATCATGGACTTTGTAATATCATGAACATTTCTATGCAAAAGTATTTTAGTACTTAATTTGTTTGGCTTTCGAATTTGCTTAAAAACACAAGTCAGCTTTAAGTCATATCTACCCTTTTAGCAAAACTAAAATGTTCCAGAAGTTTTGCTTACTCGGAGATGTCAAGAATATAGATAAACACATCCATAATCCTATGCTTTGACATTTAACTCAATATAACTGTAATTACCTCTTTTCTCAATTTTTAAGAAATCAAGAATCTCTCATTCTGGTCGATGAGTATTTTGGTTTTCGGTATGGCAAGTGAAACTCACAACCTTGTGCATGCCAGGCAGGCACTGTGCCACTGAGCTATATCCCTGGCACAAGAATCTCTCATTTAGAAGAGTGCATAGAGTACTTAGGCTCATGTGTGTGTGTGTTTGTGTGTGTGTGTTTTCTGGGAATTTAACCCAGGGCCTCCCACACGCTATGAATGTGCACCACCATTAAGCTACACACCCAGCCCTATTTATCCCATAAGTTTTAATAGTTGAACACATAGGAAAAAGAAATATAGCCCCAATAATGTAAGATGGAGAAATTTGGAATTTTAACAATATTTAAACATTTTCTAATAAGTTAAAAACTATAAAATCTTAGTAAGCAGCAATGACATGCCACTGCATTACTGATAAATTTGTTTATAGTATTCTGTACAATACAAATTTTGAAGAGGATACAAATGTTCTTTATTTGTACAGTCCCCTGGTTATGTGTGTGTACTGTACACTTACTACTGCAAGTGAAGAGCTAAATGTTTAATTTTATTTCACTGAAATCAATTTCCATTTCCATTTAAGTAGGCACATATGGCAAGCGACTACCATACTGGATAATATAGGTACATTGATTTTAAGCCATCAAATATATATTTTTTTATTTTTTTACATGCCTTAGTCAAACTTCCCCCCTTTGAAGTAGGTAGATTTCTAAATACTCTTTGGACTTATAAAACAAGCTTTGAAATTGTTTGCCCAGGGATAGTTAAAAATCAATAAGGGACCAGAGTTACCTGTAAGTTGGTAAAAATTTTAAAGGGATATTACAGAGTTCAGAAGGTCCTTCCACAAACACTGTTTCTATTTACATATATACCAGACTTCAGGATGGGATCTTGGAGAGATTATTTTACAGGAAACCAAGAGCAGAACTGTTGGTTAGTGGTAGAACTGGTATAGAATTAGTTCTTTAATGAACAAAAAAATAGCTTCCTAGGATGAGGTTTGTTTTGTTTGTCCATTTGAGGTATAAAGACTTGAAAATGTTTAAAGTTTTACAGATTAGAAAATGTAGACAATACCAAACACACCCTGATCTATGACAAAGGGGCCAAACATGTTCACTGGCAGAAAGATGGCCTCTGTAATAAATGGTGCTGGAAAAACTGGCTTTCTACATGCTGAAGACCAAAACTAGACCCATGGCTCTCACTACACAGTGAAGTCAAACGGATCAAATATCTAAATGTTAAAGAAGAAACACTAACACTTTTTCTCCTGGAAGAGAAAGTAGGTTGAAATCTTGAAGACGCAGGTGTTCATAGAGAGCTCATGGACAAAACCCAGACTGCATGGGCAATACTTTAAAGAAACAAGAACTGGAATCTCATCTTAGTAGAAAGATTTCCACAACAAAGAAATCACCAATAAAGTGTAAAGACAGCCTACAGAGAGGGAAAAAGTTATAGCCAGCTGACCCTCAGACAAAGGACTTCCATCTCAAACATATAAAGAATTGAAAAAAATCAAACCCCTCAAATTCAAAGACCCAATGCAGAACTGAGCACCTGAGATGAGTATATACTTCTCAGATAAATACAAATGGCAAACAAATATATGAAAAAATAGTCAACATCACTGGTCTTTTAAGAAATGAAAATAAAAAAAAACACTGAGATTTTATCACCCCAGAGAGAGTGGCTGTCATCAAGAAAGCAACCAATAACAAATTCCAGATGGGACTGTGGGGAAAAAGGAACCCTTCTCCACTGCTGGTGGGAGTGTCGATTGGCGAAACCATTGTGGAAATCAGTATGGAGATTCCTCACAAAACTAGGATTGGAAGTCCCTCTTAATCCAGCTATTCCCCTTCTCAGTATTTTCCTAGAAGAATTAAAAACATCATACCAGAGAGATATATGTGCATGCTCACAGTAGCATAATTTGTAATAGCTAAATATTGGAAATAACCCATATCCATCCACTGAGGAATGGATTAAAAAGATGTAGTACTTTTCTACAAGGGAGTACTACTCAGCCATAAAGAAGGATAAATGCAAGGCTTTTGTAGGTAAATAGATGCAACTTGAGACCATACTCATAAGTGAAATAAATCAGACTCACATTTGTAAACATAATATTACCTCCCTGATATGAGGAACTGAAAGTAAAGAAGTTCTAAAATGTACAATATGTATTGTGTGTGAGATGAGAAGAAATTGTTCAAAAGGAAAAAGGGACTAGGGTGGGTGAAAGGACAGTAGGAAACAGGGGAAAATGCAAGTCAGTTATACTATGAATATCTCTTAGTTCATTAAAAAGGAAGGTTTGTGCTGATATCAATTGGAGAAATTTTTATGCTCATATCTTTACCCTGAGCAACTACTTTAAAGATAACAACATATAATGTATTAACTATTGTTAATCTCCTATTATTTTGTTATGAAATTATTTTTCTCATAAAATAAAAAATAAAATGTTTAATGATGATATTCATCATAGAGAATTTTTACCCATACATGATATATTTTTTCCCCCAATCCTTTCTTCTCCCTTCAGTCCCTCTTTCCTTCCCTATTTACAAAACTTTGTTTCTATTTTATCTATTTTTAAACCATTTTTTCCTTTTCCTTTCCTTCCTTTCCCTGTTCCCCCACCCTAGTTACTCTTTCCTTTTGAGCAATAAGCATCATACCACAGCAATATATGTGCACCTATGTTGATAGCAGTACAGTTTATAAGAGGTAAATCTTGGAAGTAACCCAGTTGCCCATCAGTTGAGGAATGGATAAGAAGATGTACTTTTCTTATTCAATGGAGTACTACTCTGCCATAAAGAAGGATAAGTTTGAGACATTTGTAGATAAATGGGTGCAACTTGGGACCATATTCTTAGGTGAAATAAGTCAGACTCATGTGTATAAACATCACATTGTCTCCCTGGTGTGAGAAACTGAAAGAGTAAATGAGTGTTTTGTTATTCTTAAACAGAATATCGTAGGTATTTTGTAAGTTTTGCCACAAATATGTGAATGTTAGGAAATGAAGGCTTTGGAAAAATAGAAAAAGGGAGACGGGTTCAAGCTTCTCTTCCAGTGGGATGTCCTGGAACTAGTTGGGGCTTCTGTCCCTGTAGGGCTGATGGAGTATTATGCAGAAAAAACTCTTGGTTAGTACTCTCGGGGTGCATCTTATCTTTCTGTCTCCTTATCTCTGATATGAATTTTATTGTGCTGTTTCCACAATTGAGCTGTTGCTGAAAACATGCAAGCTCAGACTTCCAAACTTATGCATATTTGAAAAACAAAACAAAAGAAAAAATAACACCCTGAAAATCCAGCCTGCACACACACATACATGTTCAAACCAACCCAAACCAAACCCTAATGATGTCCAGTGACAGAACTCTGTACAATGTTACTATTTTTATCTGCAAGATTAAAGCAGTTCTAGATAATTTTCCTAACACCACTACCCTGAGTGCCTTGTAGAAGCTATTTTATACTCACCACCCTAGTAAAGAGTAAAGTCACTTCAGTCTGTCTCCTCCCCCACCACCTACCTAATCTCTACTATGATAAAACAGAATTACAGTATCTTCAAAATAGTATAAGCTACTTTTTATTTTCTCTGGGAGGCTGAGGCTTGGGGCTTATTCTTTGAGCTGAGTCTTTCTTCCCTCTACTAGTTGGGTAAACCAAGGATTTCTTTTAGAAAAATAGCAGATTCACGAGAAAGGGTTGGTCAGACAAGGCAGTGACAGCTGATCTGCTGCTCTGTATCAGGCTCTGAGAGAGTAATGTTTTGCCATGTGATTCTCTGTCACTAATGCCTATCATAGGGCTGGACTGCCTCTACCTCCAATTTCATATATGCTTTCTCCATATCTTACTATTGGAATAAGGGAGAAGTTTATAGTCCTAAGACTCTGAGATACATCAGTGCTTTAGGTTTGTGGAAGTGAGTACTGGTAGTCACAGAGCACAGATACCCCCCACCCCTCATATGGCAGAGAAGAGAGCACAATTATTTCCTGGTAGTCCTACCAGCAAAGGGAATGTTCCTCAAGCGATCACCTATGACTACTCTCTTCCAAGAGGTTGTAGATCTTACTAATGGTTTATGCCCACTACGCAAATAGAAATATCTTGGCAGTTCTTACACAGTTAACACCATCAATATGTGCATTTGAAATCCACTGTTGGAGGGAACAGAGTGAGGCTGGCATTCCGTTCTCTTTTCTTTCCTCTCTCTCTTCCACAGGACAAAGATGTGTGGGGCTTATTGGCTACCTGCACTGCTGACTTATTTAGGGAAAACTCTTGACAGATATAGTGCTGTAGAGGTAAGACACTTACCTGGTGGCCACTTTCTGGAGTCGTTTCAGGAACTCATTCCAATAAAAACTCTGCCATTCTAGACCAACCTATCACATACCAAATCTGAAAGGGAAAAGAGAAATTAAAGAGGTTCACCAATAATCAGACATTTTAACTTACACAGTGGGCACTAACACTGCATATGAAGAATGTTTTGGAAGGGAACGAAGCCATCGATTCCACATCAAGAACCTATTTTCCTTGTCTCGAGTTAGGCTGTGCTAAGTGGCTGCTCTGTGATCTTATCCTTTTCCTGCTTAGGGTCTCCCCAACACATGCCAGAGAAAAAGAAACTTTCCTGGAAAAATAGTCTCGTCTTATTCTATGATGCACTTTGTAGAGATGGCTACTGAATGCAATACATGATAATGGATTCCAGTTTTACTTATAAACTTAAATTAAACTGTGATAATCTTTTTAAAATAAAGTTTCTACAAGTGTTATTAGAACATACCATTGTAAACATCTTTTGTTTCTTTTTCATCGTATTCATTTATACCTGCAGGTAGTATACATTTTGAGTTACAGAAGAATATAAAACAAAAGAAAGCATCTGTTTCCTTGTCATCTCTGTCTCTGGATTCACTAACCAGGATACTTAAGTCCTTTCTAGTCTATCCTTTTAGAACTTTAAAATATGTATACACATGCATATGAATACTAGTGGTCTTTCTTTTTACTATTTAGTTCTTTTCTATCTTTAATGTATTAATTTTACTCAGTACTATGGCTCTAGGAACTTCCTATATCAGTACATATAAATCTACCTTATTCAGTTGATGACCATACAATACTCAATTCAGTGCACTGATGTACTCAACAAGTCTGTTATTAATGTTTTAATCTGTGTTTTCTTTTGCCAATTTCCCTTTTGTCTGAAAGGGAACACAAAATATTTCAGTTGCACATTTATACATAAACATTTCCGTACCTGTATGTACGTATCAGTAGGGTAAACTCCAGATAGAATTGGTGAGCCAAATTGTTTGGATACCCTACATCTGTGACAGATATTTACAAAATGCCTTCTCCAAAGGACAACAAAAATCTGGTGCTAAAAATCTGGATTTCATCAAATCAGTCTATCTTAATTTGATGTTCTGATTGGCAGCTCTTTAACTGCGAAGGCGGCTGACTTCTTATTTTCTTATTTTCAGTCATCCTTTTATTGGTTTGCACAGATCTTTGCTCGTTGTCCAGTTTGATTTTTCAGAGTTTCTCATGTTAAAAGCTCAGGCAATATTCCAGAAACTGCCATTTTACATGTAATGTGTGGCAACAGTCTCTCATTTTTCTAATTCATCTTTGGAATTTGCTCATGGTATCTTTAGTTATACCGTCATTCATTTATTTTTTAGGTAGCCAAGTTCATCAATATTTTTCAGTATGTATTTGGAAGGTTTTTTTAAAAGTTGAAAATGGTATGTAGGTTACTTTAAAAAAATGCACACATCCACTCTAGTAGTATTGTAATTTAGAAGAATTTTGGTATTATAAAGGTGTACTAGCAAAAGATGTTTTCCATAAGGTGGTTTCTGCTATAAAATACCAAGATGGTATAAATCTATCTATGTTTTTGTAAAGTTCTAATAAATTTTAGGAAAAAATTATCAAAAGGGTAAGATTTATAATATAATTCATCCAGGGAGTTAATAGAGGTTGTCTAAGACTTGAAATCCAGAGTGAGTTATGAGGAAAGTAATAGAAATTCCAAGACAAATAGAAAATGAGAAATAAAAATGTAATAGAGATTTGTTACAGGAAATCTGGAAAGCAGATACGAAAGAAAGAAAAAAAAACCTCAATTAATAACTGTCAAAAGCTTTCAAGATTATCTTGCTGTGAAACATTACAATATATGAAATGTGTTGTACATTTATGTAAAATAGATAATAAATATATTATTCTTTATCACATGGCTTAAAATCATGTCATTTTATTCATATTGGCACTCTTAGTAGATCAAAGGCCAGGACACGTTCAAGAAATCATTATGTAGGAATCCCATCAAACTCTTGCCCATCCCAGAAAAAGTGGTACCAATGAACTATGTGAAGGTTAATGGCTGAGAGACAGCATATAGTTCAATGTGTTTTATGGGAAGTGATATCATTTGAATGGAAAGAGAGGTCATTAAATCTGAAATATTTAGACATTCTCTTTTTTCCTAGCGGCATGCCACATAGATTTAGATGCATGCAAAAATGCATTTGAATTGGATAACAAGGATAATTTGGATCAAAAAGTAAATAAAATTATGATTATAAAATTGTAAATGCATCAAGTTTACTAGAAGAAATGCTGGGGCTGGGGCTATAGTTCAGCGGCACAGTGCCTGCCTGGCGAGTGTGAGGTTGTTAGTTCATGAGTTTGTGAGTTTGATTCCTGGAACATTAAAAAGAAAAAGAAAGAAAGAAAAAAGGAAAGAAATAAAAGAAATGCTGTAAGATTTTTCAATCTGTTTAGGAAAAGAAATTCTGATATAGATGTGTCCTGCCATAGTCACAAGGTCACAGGTCACAGGCTTAGTGAAACTAGTGGGATTCTAAAAGCCACAGGGGGTGATCATTGGTGCTTTATCCCTTTTCAGCACTAAGAGACTCTGCCTGCTATGTGCAATGGGTCTGCTAGAGGACATTTCCCCTTCCTACCTCTGCTGCCCGGCATGACTGCAACATGGGTTGACTTTGCCCTAAACTGTAACTTAAAGGTTGGACATTGTGCTGTTGGTGCTGCCTGGATATCTTGAGCTCTACAACCCAGTGGTTGGTGAAGTTTTGTCTCCCACCAACGCCTCACTATGTCATGGGGCTCTGTCCTGCCGGCACACCTTTCCTCTCAAACCCGATCCCAGGGAACCTTGATTCAGCTCAGTCTGCCCACCAACACATATGAGCTACTGTCAAAACAAGACACCTCTGGCCAGACACTTCTGACTGCTGTCAGAGAATCCGCATGCACTGGGAGGAGAAATACTTCAGGAACTAAATCATTCAGGGAGTCTCCAGCCTAAAATACACACACACACACACCCACCCCCACACACATACACATACACACACCAGCACTTCCCTGGGGACTGACTACTTAGTAGCTGTATCTGTCTACAGTTTTAAGATCATGTTTGTGGTAAATAAGCATTTCTATTAAAATCTTAAAATGAATGTACACTTTGAATTAGAATGCTGAAAAAAATGAAGTGATTTACTTAAGAGACAACTTTACAACATTAGGACACTGAAAGGTCATTAGTAAATTTTAGGTAAAGGGTGGGAAAATAGAAATATAAAAAATTAACTCCTAAAAGTCCATAATCTGTTCTATTATTTTTTGAGACAGCCTTATTATGTTGCTTTAGCTGGCTTTGAACTCCTAGACTTAAATGAGCCCACTGCTTCAAACTCTTGAGTAGTTAAAACTACAGGCTCACATCACCATGCCAGCTATAATTATTTTCATCAAACTTCGTGGATGGACAATTGATACACAAAGCTCTACATACTTCTTAAGTGCATCCATTAAGGCATCCATTTTGATGGGTTTGGTTGTGCTGTCCTCATGTTAATACTGCTTGCCAACTAAAACAAGAATTTCTAGAGTTCTTTATTATTATACTTAATGGCAAATGCGTGAAATGCATGACTACATGGAATAGATCACATGTTTTTTTTTCCTGTGAGGTAAAGAGGTTTCGATTTCAAATAACTTTAAATAAATTATCAGATAATTAGTTTGTGTTAAAAAATAGGCAACCAAATCTAGAGTAAATGCTGTGATTAGCAACTAAGGCTTTGAGATCAGAATTTCTGTTTCAACCTTGACATAATCAGTGGCTGCATTTGGGTGACCGATTTCTCTCACTACTGAGAATCCAACCTATGAAAGGAGGATAAAGTAAGGGCCGTCTCGCTGAGTTGTTGTGAAGATTAAATAAAGACATTTAAAGGCTGAACATTGTGCTTGTCACAGGACACATGCTCAGTGAACATTCTTAGCTTTATTAAAGGGTCAAGAAAGTAACCTCCGGGCAATGATTTCACATAAGCCATAAGTACTGTGTTCTTCTGTAACTTTAACACATGTTGGAATCAACCAGGACCCTTGTTAAAATGTAGAGTCTTATTCAATGGATGTATTTGGGGTATGAGATTCTGTATATTAAATAAACTTTTAGGTCCCATGCAGAATGCTGGTGTGTAGACTGTGACACCCAAGTAACTATGGACGCTTGCTCCTGATTTGTAGTGTGATGTTTCTCAGTAGGGGAAATGGAGACAGGGGTAGAAGATAAGGTGATATATATATATATACATATATATATTTATTTTCTATTATAATCTCTCTCTATCACTTTATTGTCTATTATCATTTCTATTATAATATCTATATTTTCTATTATAATATCTATATGTATCACCTTATTTCCTATTATATTTATATTTATTTTCTATTACATCTATATATATCACCTTATTTTCTCTCTATTATATCTATATATATCATCTTATTTTCTATTATTAATATATCTATGAGATACATAAAATATGATATCTATATGATATATCATATATTATTACATGTATTTATTTTATTAGTACATGTTTGCTCCACATAATCATTAAAATTATTGTGGGGAGTTGGTACTCATCCCATGTGACCCTAACTTGCCTCTCCACACCTTATCTCTGATTTGATATTTCAAGTTTTTATTCCTTTTCTTTTTCATTTCTTTTCTTGTTCTTTGCTTTCTCCTTGCTGCTCCTGCTTTAGACTGACAAAGAGTATTAACACCTACTTCCCCAGTTCGTAAGACCAGAGCTTCAAGTTTAAGTCATTTCCTTATGTGTCATAGGACAATATACTCAGAAAACTAGCTTCTACCAGTTTTCTTCCAATATGTAAAGATCTGAAAACATATTTAACATTTTCCATAGCTTTAGCTGAAAACAGCTACCCAACAAATGAGCATAGAATGAACTTCTGTAAAGTGTTAGTGGCAGAACATGAGGAAGGCCTTGATGTGGGCTGTGCTGTCAAGGGAATCCAGTTCCTAGCAGGCGGGAAAGCAGTGGTAGTTATTACAAAAGTGCCTTGAACCAGTGTACATGCGTTAGATGTGCTACGTGGACTGAACGGCAGGGTGGAAGGAGGGGACATTTTTAAATGACTTCCCTTTCTAAATGTGTGCTTAGCTTGATCCACTGCTCTCCAGGGCAAAGATCAGTTTTGCACTTTGATGTGTCCTCAGGACCTAATGTCACTCAGATCTGTGGTAATCTGTCTGTCAGAGTCTGCTACTGCTGTTAGTACATTTCATAGATGTATTTCTTCATTTTTTAAAGTTGATAAGAAAAGCTTTGACTAATATAAATTGAGAAAATACCTAAAGAAATGGAGAGCAAATTAATGATCCTAAATTGTCTTTAAGAGCACACAGCTGTATGTGTGTTTTCCAGTAGTCTTACTCTGCAGTTAACCCCAGTACTTAAACTCACTGATCTGTGTAAGATTTTAACACCATTTGGTGAAGAACAGGACATCCCATATGTGTATAAAATGAATAATAGATCACATAACATTTGACACAAACTGAAAAATTATTCTATAATTTTAAATTTTAAGCACATCTGGAACTCAGCTTGAAATAGAAAGATGTATTACAATTATGAAAAAATAAGTTGTAGTCATTGTTTACTGATTTTTAAAGTTTAAATGTTAGAAAGGTAACTAAAAGTGATACTGGCAATATAATAAAAAATACCCTTGAAGGTGAACATGATGATGCACACCTATAATTCCAGCACGCAACCGGCTGAGGCAGGAGGATTACTGGGAGTTCAAGGCCAACCTGGGCTACATAGTGAGTTCAAGGCCACCCAGAACAGCACAGTTAGATCCTGTCCCAAACACACAAGCAAACAATACTCTTGGCTATTGAAGGACACTAACAATAACTAGCAGATTCTAGATATTAGTTTCTATTAATGACATTTAGACACCACATTATTTGAAGAACCGAAGCAAACAAAAGTAAAATCTTCAAAAGTGATACATAAGAATATTGTAAAATAAAGCAGTCACACAGAATTTACCCTGCACAGCTAGATTTTTGTTAGTAAAATATTTTGAGATGCAGCATAGTTTTAATTTTCATATGCAAGGGGATATTTTTCTTCTTATAAACATTTTCTGTGAAGAGAAAAAAGTCAGTATCAGCCGACCTTAAATGCTAGTGCAATATTCGCTTTTCATTCTGATAATCCCAAATATCCACTTTATTTCCAATTGTCAAATTTGACATTAAAATAAGCACTAACAAATGAAACATCGAGCAAGTATTTAGTCTTTAGATTTTTTGAAATGCTGTATTTTAGAACTTTAGTAGTCATTGCAAAATTAGTGGAATATTACTTTAAACCCCTAGATACACTCTTTGATTTAAAGTGGCTTTATATAATAAGCAATTAAAAAGTTTATTTTGGGAAGCTAAGATCCATATCATAAATAATCTAGAAAATATAGAGTTAATTTAGGCTAGAAATTGAACAAACTACTTATCAGATTCTGCGTATTGCTTTAATATGCACCTTTGTGAAAGGAAACACAAATCATGGAACTCAATGACTTTAGGTAATTTTGAAGAAAACCCTTTGAACTACTTTGAAGAAAAATAACAGAACATTGTAATGACAATGTGTATAAAAGTTGACTTGTCCAGTGCACCAGATAATATTTTATTATGTATAGGTACAAATTGCATTCGATGAATGTAGTTATTATGTATATCTAAACTGCACTAATAAATTTAATTAATGATAAAACATTCCATTCACAATAGTGTCAAAATAATAAAATGGCAATAACTTTAACAAAGTACAAAACTTATAGTCTAACACCTATAAAACACTGCTG
Organism: Dinomys branickii; assembly: GCA_004027595.1. Classification (NCBI taxonomy): domain Eukaryota; kingdom Metazoa; phylum Chordata; class Mammalia; order Rodentia; family Dinomyidae; genus Dinomys; species Dinomys branickii. The sequence goes on from PVLD010003600.1 coordinate 53,091, forward strand.
AAAGAAATGAAAGAAAATTCATATAAACACAAACAGAAAGGGAGAAAATATTTGTAAATCAGATGTCTGAGAAGGAATCATCCCCAGAGAATATAAAAAAACCCTTCCAGGTCAAAAAGGAAAGGTCAAATAACCCAGTTTAAAATGATCAGAGGATCTGAATAGATATTTCTTTGAAAGATGTATAAACGAGCAACAGGCACATGAAAGGACACTTAACTTTGTTAGTCCTGAGCAGTTTAAGAGACAGAACCACGATGAGACACCGCTTACTTCAAAAGTAAGACAATACTAGAGGTTGATTAGATGTGAAGAAATTGGAACTTTCACACACAGAGGTTAGGAATGTAAATTGATGTGATCGCTTTGGAAGACAATTTTGGAGCTCTTCACATGATTAAATACAGAGTTCCACAGGGATCTTATCCCTGTATATTTGTGTACCCTGTTTGTACCAGGCACGGAAGACATCAGTACAAATGTGTTGGCTGAATAAATGCTGATAGCTCATGGGCAGTAGAATAGAAAACAAATGTTCCTCACTTGGGCTTGGATACTTCCTCCCATTTGTTGTTCCAGGCCCAAATTAATTTATTGCCTTCAAAACAGCTTTTTAATCTTTACAACACTTGGACTTAAACTTCTAAACAAAACCCTAATTTCCCAGCCTGCTGGGGACACTTTGATAGTCTCTACTAAAGACTGACCTGGCTGAGTACTAGGTAGATTCATAAGCATGAGGAGAAAGGGCAGATGTTAACAGTAGGCAGCCGAAACATGTAAGTGGGACAGGACTCTTGACTTTGTCTCTATAGCAGATTTGAGAGCAAAATACAGGTCTCAGTCCCTGCTTGAAAAGGACCCTGTGACAGTACAGAGGAGACCTGCGTCATGCATTTGAACTATGAGCTTCAAATTTCTTCTCAGCTCTATATTTTACCTGAGCTTTGGGTAAGTAGGAGATTAAGTTTTTCTTTCCTTATTTTCCTAGTTTTAGCACAGGGGAAAATGAGTTATTGTTACTAATTAATCACAGCAAAACAGCAGTAACAAGTACAACAATAGCAAAACATAAAATAAAGTTATATGCATATTATATACAGTACTGACGCCAAACTTGAGAGGAGACAAAGATGAGAAACCAGAACCATCTCCAGATCTGTCTCTTTCTGAATACTGACCCATGGTAAAACGAAGAGAGGAAAGACATTAGCTCAGGGTGCTGTGGGACAGGAAATCTTGTCTCAGCAACAGCGATGGAGAGACATTTTGTAGATCTCAGGGGTGTCAGGTCTCCCATTGGCACCAGAGGACAATCACTGGGGAAGAACTGAACCAGAATTCAAACCCTCATGATGGGAACAAAGAACAAGGATAGCAGGGGAAGAAAAAAAAAGGACGAGTCATAGTAGATAACAGACTTGAAACAAATAATCACAAAACCTTAGCGAATGTTGAAACCTAGTAACTTAAGTCCACTTCCTGAACCCTATGGCGCATTGTAGGAGCTGCTCACCATGATTTGGGGAATGGGACGTTTGACGTTATCCCTGGAAAACTTAATGTTCATTAGAGCAGATAATTTAGCATGGGGCTATCTAATTTTGAAGACTTCAAAACATGGAATAATAGAGTCATTATTTTACAATAACCAAGAAGCAAAGGAATCAAGGATCTTTTTTTTTTTTTATCACTGTAGGAAACCTTAGGGATGGAGCTCTTCAGAGTTATTAAAAAACACTACTAACAATACATAGCTGGTTCAGTGGGCGTCTCCGTCCCATCTCCGTTTCCCCCTGTCCCTCACTGCTCCTAGGAAGGACAGCGGAAGGAACAGGGTCCTGTGGCATCACTGAGTCCATCACAGCCTGAGAAGAGATGATCTGCGCAGGGCTTTGATCAACAGGAAAACAGTAGGAAAAAGCACAGTGGAGTTAATGTGGAACCTCATGTGTGCTAGGCTACCGCTGTTCCACTGAGCCACACACCCAAGCCCCTACAAGTTTCTTTTCTAGAGAAGATTGTGAAGTTTGGGAATAAACTCCTTGGTCCTAGGGCCTCGGTGGTAAATGCCAAATCAATCATGGTGGGCATGAAGCATCTACAAGAGGAGGCACAAGTTGCCCAGCAGTTTCAAAACCTAAGAGTAGGGTGCGGGGTTTACCCTCTCCTGCCTTTGCCTTTTCTTTCTCTTTCTGAAATAACCCAGGAAATAAAGGTGCCAAGTCGCAAGTGTGACCACAGGGCAAAGTAAACACCCAGATTTTCTTAAGAAAGACTCGTAAAGGTTGGTAGTGGGTTTCTGATACTCAGCGAGGCCATTAGCAAACAATGGTAAAGAGGCGGCTCTACGCGAGGCAATACACAGGCTGCAGGACAAGGGGAAGGGCTACCTTGGGGAAGACCGCCTGCGATCCTCCGAGCACACAGCAGGCTGACCCCGCGGAAGCAGTGAGGTGCAGATGGGAGATGGGGTATCCCCTGGGAAGCACAGGGGGAGGTTGAGGACACCCTAAACGTCACCCCAAAGCAGCACAACTTTCACATGGGCTGCCCGTGGGGGTCACAAAGGTCCCATTCAGCTCACAGTTAAAGGACAAGAGTTATCTAAAAGCCCCCGGAAAACTTTGCTGGGTTGCCTCCCATTTCTGTAAATTTCTCGATTGTATTCTCACGAGTTTGTTGACAACAGAATGAACTATTTGGAGCGTGAAGCTAATAAGCCCATGTGGTCGCCGCCCACCCGAGAGCTCCTCACCCCATTTGGGGACGTTCTGCCGGCTGCAGAGTGGTCGCGCTCCTGGGTCCCCGGAGCCTCCCAGAATGGCACCTGTCGTTAAGATGCCAACACATGAGACTTGCCCTTGCCACCCCGAGGTTCCCACTAGGACGCAATGTCCCCTGCAACTCACCCGCGCCCGGGGTGCTGCGCCCTCCCAGCCGCGAGCCGCTGCGCCTCCCCGAGAGCCGGCCGTGCGCCCTGGCTGTCCGGCCGCTCGGGCCGCTCCCCATGGGTCGCCGCCAGGCCAGGCAGCGCTGGATCTGTGTCCGCCCGGGCGCTCCGTCGCTCGCTGCTGCCTGGGGTTCCGGCTGCCAGGAGCTGGAATCCGTGCGCGGGAGGCAGCGCCCCTTTTATAGCAGGGGGCGTTGCTGCAGCGCGAGCTCCCGGGGGAGGCTCTCTTTTCCTCTCCCTCCTCCGCCCCGCCCCGGAGACCCTCCGGGCCCGGCCCCGCGCTCCCCAGGTTCTGCCGGCGGTCGAGGATGCCACAGTCCTCCCGCGTCACCTCTCGCGTCACCTCCTGCGCTCGCGCCCACCTGGCCCGCAGCCCCGCAGCGCGTCGTCGGGGGTCGCGGGGAAGCGGAGCGCGAAGCGCGAAGGAGCGTCGGTTGCCGCGGAGACGCCTCTTCCTCCACTTTTGTTGCTGCTGATATTTTAACTTGGGAAACTTAAGGATGAATTAAGCAAACCCCTTTGTCTTTCCTGCGAGTAACTAAGAATTTGATAATACTGTTGTGAATCACAGATCACACGGATTAATTTCAGAGTTCTGAGTGGACGTTTGTTTTTCTCCCACTGGACATCCTAAGGGGGTTGCATTTTTTTAAAGCAGAAACATAGACAAAGTTCTAAAATAAAACATCACCAAATATTTAAGGACAAATTAATGTCAATTCTTCACAAAATCTTCCAAGAAATAGAAGAGCAAGGAGAATTTCCTGTCACATACTTTCAAAGCCGGCACTGTTGAAACCGTAACCAGATAAAGACACCAAAAGAAAACTACAGACCAGTAGTTTTTTATGCCTAGAGATAAAAATCTCAATGAATTGCAAGCAGTTTGAATCTATAACATGTAAAATGGATTATACGCCACAATCAGGTGAGATTTGTCCAGAAAAACAAGAGTAGCTTACCAAAAAGAAATTAACGGGTGGAATCAAGGACAAAAGCTGTATGGTCATCCCAATACATTAAAAAAAAATTTGAAATAATCCAGTATTCTTTCATGATAAAAATCATACAACGGCTAGGACTAAATAAAGAACTTCCCAGTGTCTATGATCAGACAGAATGATTTCTGGTCTTCCACTTCTGTTTAGCTTTGTATTAGAGGTTCTGGTCTGGCCAAGTAGGCAAGAAAAAAACAAATAGAAAGCATTCATGTTAGAAAGAAAGTACAACTAATTCCATCTGTAGATAACACAATCTTATATTTTAGAAATCTTAAAGAATTAACTAAAAAGTAAAAAGTATTAGGGCTATAAATGAATCCAGCAAGTTTCAGAATACAAGATCGATCCAGAATACAAGAAAAAAATCTGCTTTATGTCTATACACTGGCAATGAAGAATCATGAATGGAAGTAAGAAGACTATTCCACTTACCATAGTACAAGAAACTAAAAGTATTTAGGAATAAATTTAACAAATGGGCTGTAGGTATAGCTCCGTGGGGGGGGCATGTGCTTAGCATGCATGAGAACTTGGTTTCAAAACTCAGCACTGAAAAAATAAAACTTGTGCCTCCAAACCCAAGAAAGGTGTACGAAATAAATTAAATTAGATCTAAACAACCAGAATGACACTACACGTTCATTAACTGGGACATTTAATATTATGACAATGACATTATCTATCAAATAATCTACTTATGAAATGGATCTATCTCAAAATTCCAACAATCTTTTCTTCAGAGGTTAAGTTGGTCTAAAATTCACATGATATTGCAAGTGACCGAGAATAGTGAAAACAATTCTGAAAATGAACAAAATTGGAGGACACACACTTCCCAATTTCAAAGTTTACTGCAAAGCTACAGTGACCAGGTATTGTATTATGCTGGCATAGGGAGAGATGTATAAATAACTGGAATTGAATTGTGTCTGTAAGTTAAACAAAGATGATCCAAGAGAGACATGAAAAAATGATAATGGAACAACTGTCTAGTTACGTATAAAAGAACGCAGTTGAGTCTCTTACAATATACACAAAAAATAAACTCAAAATGGAATGTACCTCCAAATATAAGAGTAAAAATGATAAACTCTTAAGAGGAAGGATAGAAAGAAATCTTTTTAACTTTGAATGGTGCAAGACTTTTTTGATACAATACGAAAAGCGTAACCCACACAGGAAAATGGGTATATTGGATTTCACCACTATTATAGCTTCTGTATGTCACTGGATACAAAGAAACTGAAAACCCACCAAATGTAAGAAGGTATTTGCAAGAGCTTTTGAAAATGGGCAAGGATCTGAATAGACATGTCTCCAAAGAATACACACAAGTGACCAATAAATATATGAAAAGACACAATATCGTTACCTATCAGGAAAATGCAAATCCAAATTAAGATGACACCAAATGATACCTAACAGACAGCCACAAGGAGAAAGTCAGAAGATGACAAGTATGAGCCAGAGTGTGGAGAAGCTGGGGCTCCCATACACTGTTGGTTGGAATGTGAAGCAATGTAGCCATTTTGGAACACATTTGGCAGTTCTTTAAAATGTTAGACATGGAGCTGCCATACAACTCAGCAAATGTAAACTGGTTATTATTTCACTTTACTCCCAGGTCTATACTTAGGAGAAATGAACTCATAAGCCCCCACAAAAACATAGACGTGAAAATTCATAGCACCATTATTCATATAGTGGCCCAAGGAAGAAAGAGGTCAGATATCCACGAACTGATTACTAGCTAGGCAAAACGTGATATATCTTACCATAGAACACCATTAGGCAATGGAAGGTGATAGAGTACGTCTTCTGACACGGATGAGGCTTAAAAAGCACTGTGCTAAGTGTGTCACAAATGACCATATGGTGAGTGATTCCACTTAAACGAAATATCCAGGTAAGGCCTATATGTTGATAATTTTGGGGTCTAGGGAGAGAATGAAGAGACAAGAGGGAATGTTAGTAACTGTTAATGATTCAGGGTTCCTTACACTTTAAATGGGTGAAGTGTGTGGTGTGTCGTTTATATATAAATGCAAATGTTCTGTGAAAGCAAAATGTGACATTTTTGTAGATGTGTAAGTGCACAGATGTCTTTTATTTCTGCTTCCATGTTTCTGAAGAGAGCAGATGTGCTGTGGTCCTGTCCTTTATGCTGTGTCTGTAAATTAAACAAAGACGATCCAAGGAAGACACTGTCCTCGGCAATGATGGGCAACTCTTGGTTCCTAGATAGCATTGCAGTCAGAAACATAATGTAAATTATTATTAATTAAATCATTTTTAAAAAGCAAAAGTTATCTGCATATTCTATGATGAAAGGACTTACTTTTTAAAAATTTTCATAGAATTAAAAATGCCACATTAACTAAATGTAATCAAGAAGGTGGTAAGCATGGTTTTCTTCAGGAAGACTTGGTCAGAAGGCAGCACTGGAGAAGATCTGGTTCTTGGGTCTCAGATATGCTAACACAGGATGGGGACAACATTCTCTTTCATAGGAAATTGTGCCTCTGGGACAAGGTCCCAACTTAATAGTTTATTATATTCCTGCAGTGCTGGGCACAAATCCCAAATATAAACAAATAATTCTAAGACTGACTTTGAGTGCGTAGGAGAAATATATCTTCAAGAAAAAATTATTTTGAATAGATTTTAGTATATAGGCAAGCCAGCATTTATAGAATGGGAGCCAGCAATTGGAAAAATGGGAACCATTGCCTGTAAAAGTGCTATGGCAAAAATGATGTCATTTGCACGGGACAAGAATTACTGAAATTTTATAGGGCTATAAAAGCAATTGTTTATTGATAATTACTATCCACATCTGAATTTATTATGCCACTCGTATCTCTTAAACGCATATATGACAGAGAGAGAGATGACAGACAGAGAGACAAAGAGGGACAGAGAAGGACAGAGAAGAAAGAGACACACAATATGATATGTACATGTACCAAGTCCTCAGGAGAAACATATTCATTATATATCACAAACATATACTAACAAAAAAGAAATTTAAAAGTACATCACTATCCTTCTAGATGAGGAATCTAAGGTAGAGAAGTACCTATGATTTGTAAGACGCAATAGCAAGGTTCCAGATTATGTGGCATCAGAGCTCATGCATTTTGTGGTAAAGGGCACTAGAGAAAGATCTAGAAAGATGGCGTTAGCCTGCATGTGGAATTCAGAAGCTAGTACAGGTGTTTGAGCTTAATTTGATTCTGGAGGAATCGGTGAGGCTTCAGTGATAAGAGGCCTGATACGTGGGGTAGATTGCAGTTGAGAGATGGTATGAGTAGCAGTCACATTTGGCTCACCTAGAAGCAACAATGATGTAACCCATACAAACAAAAGTATGACTAGAAAACTGGTCAAGACGGAAGAGAGAGAATTTGCAGAAGTTACTAGGAGGCTGGGAGAGTGTAGCGAGCTGGTTACAAGAGGCAGCTGATCAGGCTTATCTGTCTAAGGAGCTTTCCTTGATTCACCGGCCATCATAACTGGGAGAGGGAGGAGCCTCTCGGAGGGGGTGGTTGGAAGATATTTATTCTGTTGTTAGTTTTCTCTTGGTGGAAATACGTCCTTTTAGTTCCGATGGCTGCAACCGATATTTGTGGGTTTGAGTGGCTCCTGAAGCTTTTTATTCCTATTCATGATGAAGATGACAAAGTGGCACATCCAAAAAAATGGGTGGTGGGGACAGAGCCCTGAGGTTAGAAGATGAGGCCTCCCATCACCGAAGCCTCACCCATTCCTCCCTGAGACTGGTGTAGGAGGCAATGAGGAGGTAGTGCAGGATGCGGAAGTGGACATTTCAAAATGTTTGTCAGTGAGGAGAAGGCATGATGGGAAAAAGCAGATCTTTGACTTGGATTTAAAAGTTCCATAAGCAGGAAGGGGGCAAGGGAATGAGTAGGAAGAAAGAGAACTGTGAACAAAGAGGTGCTGAAATGTTGAGGCCAAGAGGAGGGGAAGACCCAGGATGAAGAGCACAAGCAGTGAGAGAGTTACTCCAAGTGCTGGGCGCGGGGGCCCTTTGGAGGCAGAAGTTTGGGGAGAAAGAGAAAAGGTGAAAGGACAGTGAAGTTTCTGGGTATTTTTTTTCCCCTTAAGATGCTGGGCGCTCTTTTTGGATTTCAGCATTGAATTCCAAACTTCAGCCTGAACTTGTTCCATTTTAAATGGATGACACTTTCACTGGACGTGACATTCCCATCTCTACCAGCAGCTAAGAACTTGTGCTGATAATACTTATTTTTATTTCACGTAACATCTGCCTGTGAAGAGAGTTTCCATGTGCCTCTTGGGGGTTATTTATTTAGAAATGTTTGTGGTGCTTCTTTGTGTTTGGTGCTATGCTGATGGGTGGAAAAACAGATAAAACCACTGGCTTTTCCTCTTCTGGCAGGAGGAGTGTGGTCTGGGAGACAGTGGAGGCCTGCTGGGCGATCCACGCACAAGGATCGCAGGACTAGAGAGGAGCCTCAGAGCATCTAACTCCTTTGTATAGCACAGACCTTTCAGGCATTAATTTATTTGTTTATTCAGTTTTGAAATAGGACCCTTTGTGAGACTTACCTCAGAGTGTCATAGATATTTGGAATCACTTAGCCTGTGACTTCTATAAAAAAGCCAGAAATGGGTGTCAACCAAAATCGAAAGTGTGTAAGTAAAAACAAGAAATACTCCTGTGAGTATGGTTTAAGATTCTGGAGATTTTTATATTTTGAAATCTATTTAGTGCTATAAAATCTATTAACTATAGTTACTTCTGTACTGAATTTCAGCTCGGTTTGAGAAATTGATTATAGTTTTGAGGACTGGAAGTTTCTTAGACAGCTAATGTTGCATTGGGTGAAACTCCCAGAAAGGGTGGGGTTTGTTCCCAGTGATATTAAATAATCATGAACAAATAGAGCAGAGTGAAAAGTTTCCAAGAGATTCCTGGCATCAATATTATTGTGATGAATTGGCTGAATAACACTATGATTTAAACTCTAGACGTTTCTGCTATAGGCTAAGTATTGCTAACCTGAAAACCTGAAACTTTAAATGCTTCAAAATCTAATACTTTTTGAGTAACAACATTACATCACAAATGTAAAATATAACACCATGAAACTTTGCTTCCTGCATAAAATTATTAAAATATTGTTTCATTCTATGCATATATCTATGAGACAAATATGAATTTCCTGCTCATAGTTAAGTCTTTTCTCCAAGAAACCTCATTATGAATATGCAAATATTCAAGAATCTGAAATCTGAAACCCTCCTGATCCTGAGCATTTTGGATAAAGGATATCCTACCTGTATCATAACACACTGATCCTATGCAAAAGGGTGCACTTTAGAGCTGTGACGAGAGACAGAGATATGAATCCCATCCTTGCTACTTGTTAGTCCTGGACACCTACACAAACTTACTTCCTGATATGGATTTTAACATGCAAGGTAATAATGTTCCTAAACCTTTGCTAGGTTTAGGGAAAGGAGTGTATGTAAAAGTTTCTGATACTGTGTCTTGCACACGGAAAGTGGTAGTGGACAGCAGCTGCATTTTTTTTTAGTGAGAACTGGCAGTTTTGCATGATGGGAAGGCATATATTAGCTGTTGACACTTTTAAAACTGGGATAGTACTTCTTGAAATCATTCTGCAGTGGCTAATGAATATTAAAAAGGTTTACTCTTCCCAATAAGGAAAAGGTGATTTAAAGCAACAAGTTACAGTTTTCACCTAGTTTTTGTAAGAATGGGAGGAAGTCCACACTCTCATATCCAAGTTATTGTATACGCTCATCAACTGAGAATTTGCTATAAACGGCAACCATGGCTATAAGCAAAGATCTCTGTATATAGATATTAGGGATATTACTATGTATAACACATAACAGAAAACAACTTTCATGTACCCTAGGTAGAGGGGTGGTTAAATAAATTATAATATATCTAGGATAGAATTTGACCATTAAAAATAATATAGATAGGCATAGATAGATCTTTAATGACATGAAAGATGTTCATGATATGTTGATTAGTGAAAACAACTGCTGATGGAATAACATGCATGTTAGTATCCAAATTATGTAAAACATATATGTACATGCTTATGTACATACAAATAGGAAAACACTGGATATACTTTTACTAAAGTGCTAGCAGTGGTTATTTTTGAATACAAAGATATAAGCTTTTTTTTTTTTTTTTTTTTTGCGGTACCAGGGATCGAACTCAGGACCTTGCACTTGCCAGGCAAACGCTTATTCAACTGAACTATATCCCCAGCCCCGATATAAGCATTATGGAAACTTTTATCTCTCTCTATATGGATATATATTTAAGGGTTATATGTAATCAAATATATATGTGTGTGTATATAACATATTATATATAATATATAAATTATATACACATAAATATATAAATTATATACACATATGTTTTTCTATTTATATTTTTCAGATTTTATATAATTACATCTCTGAGAAGAATAGTTAATGCTTAACTTTTTTAAAATTAGTTTTTCATGCCCATATCTGGTAATCTGAACAACTACTTTAAAGATAACGATATGCAATATAACAACCATTGTTGATTTCCTCTCACCTTGTTTTGAAATTCTGTATTATTTTTAAAGATTTTTAATTCTTTTTAAAATAAGAAAACAAACATTAAAAAAATAGAATTTAATGAGCTGGACAAAAAGCCAGGGACTTAGCGCAGCAACTCTGAAAAGCAAGGACCACCGCAGGACATCTCCGTGGGAAATCCTGGCTGATGCTAAACCTGAAGACTCAAAGTCTTTAACCTTATGAAGGTGTGATGGGTTTCTTTTAGGGAATTCCTCTAGTTTCAAGTACAGTTGGTTCTTCAGTATTTTATGCATTCCAGTAGTTATTTACTCTGTGAAGCACATAATAAGCATATATAAATGTTCACAATGTTCGAGTGTGTTCCTAAGTGGAGGTCCATCCTACAGAGGAGATTTTGGGAGAACTGAATCAGGCTTTTGAGGTGGATGCTATGGTAGATGGTAATTCCAGCTGCTACTGCATGGACTTTGGCTTAGAGAGGGCCTCTGTTAGACTGATCTTGGGGGTAGTCTTACCCCATGTGGTTTCCAAATGAATTAATTGTATAGCTCCTGAAGATTATAAGAGGAAATATATGAACATAGTCATTTACACTATTCATAAAGAAAACAAAATAATATTTAGTCTCTGTATTTCCCATTCTGAAATATTTCTCTAAAAATATCCTTACACTTTATGAATTTTAAATTTACAAGGAGAGCCTCATTTAAATTGAAATTTTTCTCATGTTTTGCTGCTTTATGAAACAGAAATAACAAATGATTCAATGGGGATACATTTCTGTCACATTACTGGGTTCTCTTTGCTATGCCTCTTACACTGTTTCAGTTCTCTAATTTTAACTCTTGTCAGTGCCGACCCATTGTTTCGACTACCCTTCAACATTTGCTGCTTGAAAATTTGCCTATCCTGAAAGATTCTGATCAAATGCCAATTTCTTAATTTTCCTGCTTATGTCTGCCAAAAGTTACTATTGTGTTCTTTGAATTTTATTCCTTGTTTTAGAAAATATAACAGTCACATGATTTTTATGTTAACTAGGTTTCCGAGGACCTGTCATCCATTTCCTTTTTCTCAAGAAGCACCAATCAAGCTTAAGTCAGTCAAAATCTTGATATTTCATGGCACTTATAAGGGATTTCTAATATCCTGCTTACTAGTTTTGTGAACATGGGCAAGTGATTTAGTGTAGTTATCACTAAAGTGTGAGTAGTGATAGCATTTAACTCATGTGCATGAGGAAATTAATCAGATAAAAATATAATTTCCTGGCATGTGTTTAGAGGCCAAAAATACATGTTAGGTATTTCTATTAACTCCTGCAATTCCGCACATGCATGTTACCCAAATTTTAATAGAGTCACTAAGAAGTCCTTTTGATAAGATAGGAATATATGTTATTCAATGATACTTTGTCAAATTTATATTCATTTTCAGTGGTTTTACAGAAATACAGAGGAAGTTGTAAATATTATTGAAAGCAAACATTGTTGAATGTTCTTACTGAGGCATTTGTGTAGATAGCCTCCTTAATATAGCTGAGTTGGCAATGCTGTGTCTTATGGGAGGCTACCTCTCAAATGATTTATTGCAATTGTGTGCATAATATACTGCAGGGTAAGTAAACAACTGCTTTACACTTGTTATTTTCTACCATTTACAAAGGCAACCTTTTCTGAAAAAGTTACAAGTTTCACTGATAATTACCTCGGATTTCTACTATTCTCTGCCTTCAATTATAGTGATAGAAAATGAACATTAGCAAGATTCTGTAACTCACCAGAAAATAAAGGTATCTTAAGTATTAGCCAATAAACTATAAGGTGGTAAAATCTGTAGAGGTTTGAAAGGATTAAAAGACTAAAATGTTTTTGTAAGTCATATTTTGCTTTAACTATGAGTTTACTTAAAGAAATTAAATTTCCAGATTAAAAAAATCCTAGAGACAGGTAACTTTTAAAAATTGTATTTGAATTTATTTGGCTAAAGGAAGACAAGGAGGACAGGCTATCCCAGTTCTAGTGGTATTTCCATCATGTTTTCATAATACAATGTACATTTTCCCACCAATTTATCTTGGTTCATGTTATGGTTGATACATTGTGTCAACTTGGGGAGTCTAGAGGTTTGGCTGAGTGATTCAGCAGGAAGCCAGGGTGCTTACTTTGTACACATCCTGAGCCTGTGGAAGAGGAAGGCATGGAGATTGTGTGAGAGCTACATGCCCCCTGGGTGGGGGTAGCCTGTTTACAATGTAAGGGAAGGAAAGAGGCTGCTTGCAGCCATTCTCTCCTTTTGCTCTTGTGGTTTTGGCTGTGCTCTGTTGCCATGAACATTTGCCCTCTGCCATGTGCCACTCTGCCTCAGAACCAGCCAAATAAGGACTGAAATCTCCACAAATTGTAGCAAAATAAACCTTTCCTTAATTTTGAGTGTTGGGTATTTTGTCTCAGCAGTGAGAGAAAAGTAACCAAGACAGTTCAGTTCTGGTAGGTAAGCAACCCCTCCATAATCATGCTGTCCTGTACCCATTACAGAGATCATGCTAGCAAGGTTTCATGCATTACAGAGGTCATGCCAGCAGGGTTTCCACTTGCATGAGGCATCTTTGGCTTCTGGTCATATGGAGAATGCCCCTGCTGGCCAGTGAACACTCAAGTTCTTCCTGATTGAGTTGCATGACTCCTGATCCAAGTGGAAGTCTCCTTGCTAATCAGGAAAATGTGTCTTTAGAGATGAGAGATATTTATAGCTGACCTGAGCTTGGTTTACTCAGAGTGAGACCCTTATAACTAAATTTCTCTGGCCTATTTGGAATCCTTAACTTGACTCTACAATCCAAATCCTTTTATTTTTTAATTTTTTAAGTCTTGTTTTGAGACTGAGTCTCACTATGCTGTTCAGGCTGGCCTTGAGCTCACTTTGTAGCCCAGGCTGGTCTTAAACTCACAACAATCTTCCTGCCTCAGCCTTCCAAGTGCTGGGATTACAGGTGTGCACCACCACACCCACCAAGTACATTACCTTTAAAAATGTAAAATTGATACACTCACCTGTAGCCTCTGGATTGCTGTCATCTTTTTAGAACTTCACCTATACAGTCTTCATCCTAGAATTATTCACAAAGACAGGTTTTCTACACATTTCATGTTTGGCTGGCTAGAAAATCACTTATTAGCAAGATGTGAGCAATTTAGTTGGACAGTAGGCTAAGATTATTGAACACTCATCTGTACCACTTGGAGGTATAATTGAGTTGGAACATGTCATCTAAACAGCGTGTTTCTCCAAAGCACTATCTTTTCTAGCCTATTAGCTAAGAATTAATTTTATTTTTATATTCGTGGAATATTTTAATTCATGCCACTTTCCTACATTGCTATTGGTGTAGCTTAAAATAGACAAATAGTGTTCTTTGGATGGATACTATTTGTACTCACACTTCCTGACTAGTTTGTCCTCTGCAGTCTACATGAACTCATGCTACTAGTTGCTCATTAAATTGTTCTTGCTTAAGTACTTCCTAATCAATTCTGTTATTATGTGTTCTTCTTTTTTCCTGGTATTTGATATTAACTGTTTGGTAATTTCCTGGATTTTCCCTTTGGCATATCTTGAAGTTATTATTATAATTATTTTCTTGACTCTGTTTTGCAGCCTGTCCATCATTCTATGTTTGCTACTTTGTTTATAACTTGAATGTTTGTAAGATGTAAATATATCATTCATATAGAACAAATATTTTATTGTGAAGATGTTGTCCTTAATATTTGTTAGCAAAGAGATTTGTATGTCACTAGAGAAATCTTATAAAATTCTACACTAAAATACAAAATTAGTAGATAAGAATTAAGCATTAATAGCTAAATATGACTTTTTTGGCAATCATTTGGCTTTTCATGAATGAAAAACTAAAAGTTATGTTGCTGAAATTAACTACTCACTATTTTATTTAGATCAGTAGTCTAGGACTGACATATTATCCCTTTAAATATTTCTTTATTACTTTAAAACATTATTATTTCAGTGCAAACACATATCAGATTTTGGCTTTTAGTGACAGAAAAGACACAATTAATTAAATAAGCTCTAATGATTCCTGGGTTAGTGGTATGGGCAACATTTAATACACACACAATTCTTGAATAAATAGAGTTCACAACCCTCAAAGCATAGAAAGTAACAATGTAAAATACTGTGTTTAAATAGTAGAGATGTACTTAGAGATTCAATAGAAGGCCAGAATTAACTCCAACACCTATAAGTGAGCTAAGTTCTCATGCCAGAAGAACGACAGGAGCAAACCCTTGAAGTTTAGGGTGTTCTAGACAGAGTTCGCTACATACGCAGATGGTACTATCAAATTTTGCCTTTGTTGATGAAAAAAGTGCAATGATTTTTTAATGTAGTATTAATCAGTTCTAAAGAGTTGGAACCCACATAAAAACGGAGAGCATTCTGGCTTTGTATACTGTGAGGGGTGAAAGAGGCAGGAAGGAGGGCATTCTTGGCCAGGGAGACAGCTCAGCGGCATAAGTGCCTGCCTGGCAAGTGCGAGGTCCTGAGTTTGATTCCTGATACCAAAAAAAAAAGGAAAGGAGGTATTTTTGGTTGAGAGTTTCAGTAGAACATGTATTTTGGGTTGAGGTCAAGAACACAAAAAGGACAAACTTTAGAGAAAGGATGAGTCTATTTCAGAACATGGGAAGTTTGTTTTCCTGAAGGACATCCAAATAAAGTCAGATCTCATCAGTGAGGAGACGCAGGTTGAGGCCTTAGGAGAAAATAAGGGTGAATAATGAAGAGAGGAAAAATGAAGGTGGGACCTTGGGAAACACACACGGAAGGGATAGGCAGAGGCAGAGAAGTTGACAGACGAAAATGCAAACTTTGTTTCAAGCATGAAGTGTGAGACAGCTACTGATTTAGGTACTTTGCTTGCATTATTGCATTTAAGCTTTGCAACAGCATAAGGGATGGTGACTGGGAATATTGTTTTTAGATAGAATAATTCTAGTCTTAGTGCAAGCCTCAAAATGTGTCTTGAGAAATATCCTGGAGGGGTTGTAATGAGTTAACTTTGCAGTCCTGACTTTGCCCTGGAATGCTTCTCCAAAGACAAACCTTGCCTGGGTTGTTTCATCCCTTCCCTGGGCCTAGATAAACATTGTAACCATAAAGAAAATGTATGGCTATCTAAAGGGGGACGTACAGAACAGACCGGAGCCTGACTCTGTCATACCGCACAAGGAAAACAACTGTGGCCAGAGCTACATTCCAACCTGTTACCATGGAAACCAAAACGTGTGTGTGTGTGTGTGTGTGTGTGTGTGTGTGTGTGTGTGTGTGTGTGTGTGTAAGGTGGGAACAAAGGCAGTTAAGGGCCCACATTCCTGACTGGCAGATCAGGGATGAGGGGAGACTGGTCCAAATTATTTCATTAAATTAAATTAATAAAACTCTATTTGTTCTATATGAGTTCTTTGATCTCCTGTGGAATTCAGCCTGATTTTTGCTGTAACAACAGCTAACGGGAGATTTATCAGAGAAATGGGAAGTATTCCAGAAAATGCATCCTGAAAGCTGGCTGGAGGGAGTTTAAGTGGGTGCTGACATACATTTTCTGTAAAGGGCCTGAATCTTTAGTCTCTGTGGCTCCCCTCTCTCTGTGGCAACTACTTAAATGCTGCTACAGCACAAAAGACAAGCAAATAGGCATAGCTATGTTTCTATAAAACTTTACTGGTAAGCAGTGCCATCTGAATTCACATTATTTTCATATGTCATGAAATATCATTCTTGTGATGTTTTAAACCACTCAGAATGTGAAATTATTCTAAGTTTATGGGCCACACAAATCAGGCAATGTACTAGGGCTTGCATCTTGGTTTAAAGAGGGCTGCTAAGATCAAATGTGAACATACAAGTTCTAAAAATTGTATTTGTGTCATTCAAATAGGAGGTAGTTGATAATCCATCAAAAATGGTTTCATTGGGTGGAGGGCAGAAACCCTATCATCACAGGCTGGAGAATAATCAGGAGATTGGTAAAATAAACATGGAGACTGGTAAGTCGGCAGGGAAGGTAAAGGTAGAATTAGGTTGACAATTTTGAGAAAAAGCAAAGTGTAGTGGGAGGTTTTGTTTTCTTCCTTCTCTCTGTCTGCTTTCTTCCCACCTTTTTGTTAGATAATGGAGCCACATGAAAAAGAAGAGAAATTACAGGATTAGGAGAAAAGAGGTCAGTCAGAAAAGATGGTGTGGAAGGCAGGGAGGCATAGCATTCCGTGTATAGGAAGATTATCTGTGTATAGACAAGATTTTCTTTTTCTCCTCCTTTGGTTGAGGTTTGGGTGAACCCATCTGTTCTTTCTCATAGTCTCTATTGTAAAGCGTGCAAGGACAGCTTCCAACGTGGCAAAGAGGAACTTGAATCACTCTTTAAAATAGCCCTGCCTAAGGGCTGGGGATATAGCTCAGTGGCATAAGCGCCTGCCTAGCAAGCGCAGGGTCCTGAGTTCAATCCCCAGTACTGCCAAGAAAAAGAAAACAAAACAAAACAAAACAAAAAAAAATAGCCCTGCCTGACAGATTATTTGCAAATTGAAATTTGAATTAATACTCTTAGCTACATTCCCATATTGAAGTAATTCCTACTTATAAGTAATTCCTACTTACGTGCACTGAGGACTTTCTCTGATCGTGTTATTGGTGAGGTAATTGTCTTGGTATGGCGTCCCTTTCTAGCTACTAGGTGCTCTGGCAAATGAAATATTCCTAAGGGTGAAAAACCTTGTTTTAAACTTAGAGATGTTTATAAATGGTTAAAACACAATGGAGAACATTTATTTCATACGTGATAAAGAAATGTTAATGTAAACCACATCAAAAGCTTTGTTTTCTCTTACCTTCAAAACAATTGAGGAATGTTACTGATAGCTAATCCAAAAATAATAAGGGAAGCACAAACGGTGATATTTTAACACTAAATTCTACCTGCAGCTTGAAGTTGGCGAGGCCCGAGTCCACCCTGCACGTTTTGGAGACAACAGGCAGAGAACACACAAAGACACAGTTCCTCTTTTGTGTCTGTGGTTTCCCTGCTGTGTCCCCACCTGCAGCAGTTCCTTAACCCTCAGCGCTGGGAGTCCTTAATGGGTGCTAGAAGAAAAGGCAAAAAGACTCCAGGGAAGCTAAAGGTGGAGAAACACGTGAACATATTTAACATTTTAACTAGTGAGAAAAATATGTTGGGGAAGGAGTTTGACAGGGAAGGAAACCATCATACAGCTTCATAATGCATTTTATTTCACAATAGAAAGTGAGGGTAAATGGACAGAAACACCAGTATGCAGATTTAATGGTGAAATGTTCCTTATTATTTATGAGAAGTCACCTCTCTAATATGATTGATTATTTAAGAAAATAGTGTTAAGAAATAATAAAACACTTTCAAATTTCAAGAGCTTGGAATCAAATATGTTGTTCCACAAATAGGCCATTCTATGAGTAAATTATTCCACAGCTTTAATTGGGATTCCAATCTAATTTACATTTAATTTCTATAAGCCTTTCTCTCTTGTCGTAGATTTGTTTACTCCCCACAGAAATCCTCAAGGGACATCACCCTTGCCACTAACCTTGACCCTACTCTTATACTCTTATACTCTTATACCTCTGAATTTAAAGTCACCTAGGAACACACACACACACACACACACACACACACAGAGACACACACACACAGAGACACACACACACAGAGACACACACACACAGAGACACACACACACACACACACACACACACACACACACACACACAGAGTCATGGTTTGTGTCTGGGTGTACCACTAAAGCCTCATGCAGTCATGGGATGGGCTTCTAGAGTTTATGCATGATCCATGGCCCAATGCTGGGATTATGGGTGTGAGTGCTACACCCACCCTGGGGTACTTTGCATACAATATAAGGGAGGGAAAGAGGCTGCTCTCCCTACATACTCCTCCCTTTTTGCTCTTGCTGTTGTGGCTGTTTTCTGCCTTCCATGAACTGTTGCCCTCTGCCATGTGCCACTCTGCCTTGGAGCCAGCCAAATAGGGACTGAAATCTCCACAAACTGTGGGCAAAATAAACCTTCCCTTCCTTAATTTTGGGTGTCAGGTATTTTGTCTCAGCAAAGAGAGAAAAGTAACTAAGATGAAACACACACATAGGCTGTTCCAATTATTATTTAATGATATTTCGTATAATTTTCTTCTGAGATCAGACCGCCAGCTATATTTTCTGTGTGGTATGCATGTTCTCGTGACAAATTATCTTCTTCAGTGAGGATGTACCACGCATGAACCTTTCAGAGTCTTCAGAGACAAAATGTTCTGGATTTCCCTTTTAACTATTAAATCTGACGGATGTTATAATTAAAGCCTAGAAATCAAAGGAAATTATTTCAGAGCACACATGTTCTTGGAAGAGATTATTTAATTACAAAGAAGTTGCCTCATTTATGAAATTCAAATTTTGTCAAACAATAGAAAACCAGGTAATAATTTTAAAGCATTTTCATTGTGAAATACTGCACACATGTAGAAGAGTTCGTGAGGTTAGCATACATAACTCTAAGTAATGATAAAGCATGAATTCATGTGAGCAGCGTCCAAACTGCCAGAATCTGCTTCCTCCCAAATGTCTGATTTCTGTACATCCCCCTTCACTCCTCTTGGAGGTGGCACTATGCTTTTATGTTAACCATTTCCTTGTTTTTTTAAATACTTTTTCTATATATGAAAATATTCCAACAACAGTTTTTAAACATCACATCCGTAGAGCTACCCTGGAATGCAGTTTGCTTCTTCCATATTGCTTCTTTTGCACAACATAAAGTTGGTAAGACTTTTCCGTGGTGCCATGTGTAGCCCTAGTCTGCTCATTCTCTTACGATTGGGTTTTCATTGCGTGGATATACCCAACACTGGTACATAATTGTCGATTGGCATTCTGGCTATCACAGACATTGTACTCATGAATGCCCTTGTATGTGTCTCCACTCACATACATACATTTCTCAAGGGCATGTTTCTGGAATGGAATAGCTGGACCAGAGTGTATCCTGAAATAACACTCTTCAAGTATAAATTGTTTCAGGAAATCTACTTTCTATACTTGATTTCCTTACTTTTCTTTTTTGCTCCAAAGACAAGCCCATGCCTTTTTGTACAGAAGAAGCCCAAGTGGTAGGAACACAGGTTTTAATTTAACCAACTTGTAATAGTTTCACAGCAATGATTCTTTTAGAGGATGAACTTGAATACTGTACTTTCTGTTTTTATGCTGTTGTAGCTCAGTGAAGTACAAAAAGCAGTCTTTTTACATTCCCAATTCCATCTTAAATTTAAAGGGTGATTAGGTATACTGGTACGCTGATTAATCCCCATTCCCAACTTATACTTTGACTAGCACGCTCGTTGTCTGCCTTCCTGTGTTCTGCTCCATTCCATAGGAGGTTGAGCCCCATTGAGGGCATCACCTGGGCTTTGCTTCTGTTAGGTTTTGGTTGTTTTTGGTTAATGGGAAGTTGAATTGCTTTCTACTTCTGTTGTCTTATGTATTTGACTAAAAGGATGAACAGGAAGGAGATCTGAATGGAGAGATCGAGGTTTTCTTTGATGGCTCCCTCCCTGCTTTGACGCTAAGTTTCTGGCTGTACTTCTACACTTCCATGATTCTAGGACTCTGGGAGGCCCATTCTTCATGGTCCAGTTCTTGATTAGCTCTAGTACCACTGTTTATTCCTCTTGTCTCTTCAATCCCAGGAGCCTCATGGCTTTCTGCCACTGTTAGTTTCTAAGCACTTGCTGTCACTATGTGTTTCCTTTCCAATCTCCACGCTTCTGTAAAACTTTTCAAAGTCTTTGCTGATCCATTTAGGGTATATTTCCTCCTGGGGTCCTCCGTGATATCAGTGCTTTGAATTTCCTTTATTTTATTTTATTTTATTTATGTTTTGGTCTTTTTGAAACAGGGTCTCACTATGTAGTTCAGGCTGGTTTGAGCTCACTTCATAGCCTAGGCTGATCTCAAACTTGCAACAATCCTTCTGTCTCAATCCCCTAAATGCTGGTATTACAGGTGTGCACCACCACACCTGGCTGAATTCCCTTCAGATAGAGGTTTGCAAAAGTTTCTTCAGTATGATGCCTATTCAAATTTTCTGAATAGCCGTTACATTGATATTAGGTAAAGGTAGAGAAAAACCCTTAAGACAAAAACATCCATACAGATGTAAAAGGAGACACAAATGACAGGTCAGTAAACGGATTTTACATGATGAAGAAGAATGTGAATTAAAACATGCATCACAGAAATTCATCTAAGCTCACAAATTGGAGTCCATATACTTTTTTGCAAAGTGGAAACCAGGTACATTCTTGCCTACTTTCTAAGTGTCTAATACTCAAAGGTGTCTTTGTTAAGCCACTTTAATAAATATGTTCAAGACGTCTTCTCTCACACCATGACTTTCCCTTGCATTTTATCTGTTTTTTTTTTTTTTTTTTTTTGGTCACAAGTATACCACACTGACAAATGTGTTGATTAGGCCAAACATAAAGTCTGAACGTCAGAAAGAACCAGAAATTTCAACATTTCAACTGGCCATAGTTTCTGTTTATTGACATTTATACTTAGAAGAAGAAAATGTATACATAACCCCACCAGTTTTCCTGATCTGTTAACCTCAGATCAGTGAATAATGTTACCTTAGCTTCTATAGATATTGTTATTACTGATGGCTATGGATGTTATGAATTCTAAAGTCTACATTTCTAATGTAGATTTTAGTTTCCTCAGTAGATATTGATTTAGGAATCCATAAAACACTTTATTTTGGTTACCTATTTTTGTATGGGATATTTTGCTTTTATCAAATTCTAGACTAGATGACTAAATGTCCTTTAATGAAAACAGTTGCAATTTGGTTTGAACATAATGTACCAAACAATCTCTTCCTAGTATCATGTGTGTTACTTCTCTATAAGCCCCAAATATTTAAGTACACAAGCAAAAGCTCACCTACATAGGGAAAAAGCATAACACAACAAAACAGAACAAATTTTTCAGTATATTCAGTTGACATCAGAGATATTATATTACTATTATATAGATATAAGTAATGAATATTTTGTCAACATATTTTAATTGAATTCATGAACTACGGTTTACAGGGAATAAGTGAACATTAGCATATATCTTAAGTAATACACTAGATTTGGCTTTGGTATGTTTTATTTAAGGAAGAAGGTGGTTCATGGTGTTTGTCTTGGAATTAAGCTTGTATAGCAGTAGAGGCTCAGTAAAGACTATGTATTGTCATTGAAAAGGCTAAATGCGGGCTGGGGATATAGCTCAGTGGAATAAGCGCCTGCCTAGCAAGCGCAGGGTCCTGAGTTTGATCCCCAGTACCGCAAAAAAAAAAAAAAAAAAAAAAAAAAAAAAAAAAAAAGGCTAAATGTTATCCATCTATTGGAGAGCTCTATTTTGACCCTTTATATTGGGGGGCTTAGTTTGTTCCTCACTGAAACACAATACCCAGTACCTACAATGGAGAGGAGGATAGACTTACTTGGGGTCAGTTTTCAGAGATTTGAGTCCACAGGCTGCAAGGCTGAGGACATGTTGGGAAGTCCCGCTGTAAAGGTCTGGCACGCAGGAGAGCTGCAGTCACGGGGATCAGAAAGCAGAGAGAGCAAAGAGAGGAACCCGGGAGGCCTCCATCTACCCTTCCGGGTCACGCCCTGGGTGGCTCCTCCCTTCCAACGGAGCCCAAGTCCTAAGAGCACACTCAGCTACAGAACTGGTTAGGGACGAATCTGCTTATGAACATAGCATCCAGTCACTTCTGAGCATATGAAAACATAGGGGGACATTTTGAGATCTGAATCACAGCCCTGGCCAAATATTTATCATCAGCTAAGTTTCATTTGATAGTCTAATAATTCTATTGCTTGATTTTGGTGTTTTGCATACAATACAAAACAGATTATAAAGATGGACTCCTGTGGAATATGCTGTGTTTGGGGCAAATTCCCAACCACGAAGATGCTGTTTGCATTGCTTAATAGCCTCCGAAGCCAGTATGAGACTAATGTACAGTTAATAATTTTACAACTGTCCTCTCCTAATATGAAGCATTCAGCATTTAAATAAGAGATTTAAATACAATTTATATCAACACATGACAATAACATTTGTACCTAGGGAAAAGACAAAGACTGTAATGAGGTTTTAACGCGTATTGCAGTACAAATAGCTGCTCTGTATTACTTTGACACTGCAAGATCTGTTATAGTTTTCATATGTAGTGATTTCTTTGTTTAAATTTGCTAAATACTATTAAACCACTGAAATTGTTGAGGAGTTGAAATGATATAGGTTTTGTGTGCATACCCATATAGGCATATATATATGTACCTATTTTATATATATATATATATGTATATATATATATATGGATATAATTTTCTAAAAGTTACATAATTGCTAGTTCTGGCTTTACTTCTCTGCCTTCTGGTCCTTGGCTATGTTTTCACTGAATGTGTTCAATACTTGGAAAAATACCAGGTGGAAACAAGTTAACATCATGGAAAAAAACAGTGCTAGAATGCTGCAGGCAAAATGCACTGTAAGAAAGATTGTCAATAGAAAGAGCAGCTTTAATTGTATCCAATTAACATTTTCAGATACATTTATCAAAGTTCTTTTCCTACAAAGAGATCTTTTGATCATTGTGAAAATGCGAATATAAAAACATGCTGCATAGTGTAGAACATAGCAGAACTCGATAAATCAGTAGCAGTGTATCAGCTTCCCCCTCTTAGGGGGACGATCCCACCCCTGCATCTATGTGATATTTTGTAATGGATCCATTCATTCTTTGAAACATCTGCATTGCCTAAAATCTGTATGTGTTCACTTGCTCCAGATTCAGGAAGGCACAGACTCTGGAGCTGACTTGGGTGTTCCTCTTATTGTCTGGAAGAGGAAGTGAAACCCAATGCAGTTAGATGAGCGGTCATTGATAGAATAGAAGTAGGTGTCAGTTGGACTTAGGTCTTACCCTGTACTCTCTCTATTATTTACTTCACATTCAAGTGATGAGCTAAATTGGTAAAATGAGTATGATAAACCAGAAAAACACTATTTTTATAATGTAGGTAAAATTTCCAAGCTGACGTACATATGCGTTACTAGGGCGCAGCTATCTTTCACACACACAAAAATGAGCTAAATGCCAATCACAAATCCTGAGTACTTTAAAGGAGACAATGTGATTACACAAGAAAAGTTGATTTTCTACTATCAAAAAGCAATTTTCAGGTTGAAATCTTTACCAGGTTTCGTAATATGCAGAAGAAAGAATACATATCGGGAGAAAACCAGAATTCTTGGATTGATTATATCTTGGAGGCTTGATTTTAGAAGGATTATGTAACTTCTCTGAGTCTCACTCTTTCACTTTGAAATTAAATGTATTTGTTTATTAGTTTCCTAGTGTGAATATCATGCGACAGTGTTTTGTACACTGTAAAGTATTATACAGTGAAACACGTTCTCCTAACATGATGTTCAGTAGCTAAGACAATGCTTGAATTGCATTTCCCGAGTGGTAATAGATTTGCTGGCAAGTTACCACTTTTTTTTTTTTTAAGTTACCACTTTTAAGACAGTTTCCTCATCTATAAAATGGATCAGTTAACAGCACTTACCTCAAAGTTTTTCTGAGGATTAAATTAATTTCCAAGAATGGCACCCCTACATTGCCCAACATTATTAGTATTAAAGATATTGTATAGTATAGAAATACTATCTTATGTTGCATCATTAATGTGCTTTTAAGGGTAACTATTCACAAGGGAACATTGTTAAATTATTTCAAAATAGTTTATCTACTAAAATGTGGAAAATATTGATATAAACTTAGTGTTCACTGAACAAATTGATATGGAGTGACATATTTGAACACAGCTAATTAAAACATCAAGCTTAGAACTATTCTCCCTTAAAATTCTTCTCATCTCTTGGCTCAAATGACCATTATAACTTTACATTTGCCTTAATGATAATTCATCATTTTATTTCCAGCTGTGCGATGTGTCCCAGAATCACAGAGGAAGAACTGACACATTTTGGCCTAACTCCAGTATTCAGAAAAAACAATGGCGCATATGAAGATTAGTAGAATAGTTTTACTTTTGGATATAAAAGAATAGAGCAGCAAGCACTGATGAGTAACAAGCAAAATAATTGTTTGATGTTCTGCAAAGATTTCTGATCCCTGTGTGACTTTGTGTCTAAAGTTTTACATTGTGACATTTAACTTTTTCATAATGAGCTTATTTGTAATAGGGAGAATAAAATTAAATTTGCAGATAAAGGAAAATATCAGAGGTTCAGAGTGCACAAGTCTTTGAATGGATAAAGATATGAACTTTTTACTTTGGAGAAAATTACATAATTGATTGGGTTCTTTTTTTATCAAGCCATCTTGTACAATGCTATCTGTCATGCAATTTTAGGGAAATACTTTAAAATTAAATTCTTAATTTTTTCACTTTGGCTTATTAATTTTAAAACACTATTTTGTTGAGCAAATAACAGAACGTGCCCTAGGGCATAAACATTAGGCCTTATAGGAGAATATTCACTTGAGAGAAGTCACTTGAGAGAAGTCAGGAGCTGGGCCCCTGATGTACCCGTTGCTCCCCATCCTTTGGAGTAGCACATAGTAATCTAAAAGTGTCACATGCCAGCCACAGATGCGGAGAGACCATCTTTGGGGAATTTTAAACTGAATTATTAGGAGAAAACAAGTTCTTGCTCTCCCATTTTCAATGAATATTCCTCAAAGATGGACAAGATAGTTTATAGATTCTTTTCTATAGTATATTTGATAATTATGCTAACCAAAAGCATGACTTTACTGATATCTATATTTGGAAATTAAGTATAGTTTAATGGGTGAATTATTTCCAAGGGGGTGGACTGTGGTGGCTTTACAGTATGTCAGCTTGGCCAAACTCAGCTTCCTTTTCAAAAATATTCTCTTTGCTATATGCTTCCAATATAAGTGGACCACAATAAATATTTCATGAGACCTGGAGGTTGGACACAAGCTAAAACTATACTGGCATAGTTCCTAGAAAGGACTGTATTAAAGCAACCCCTGAGCTGTTTGTACATAGATATATAATATCACAGAAGTTTATGTTCCAATAGAGAGAATAATACAAATAATGCCACAGGACAGTTCCTATTTTTTTTTTTTTTTCTATAGTCTCTACTATAAACTTAGTCACCTAAACCAATGGGAGTTGCCTTTGATTCCCTCTTCTTTATTCTTCACATATCAATCATTCCTGGGTAATACACTACCCCAGCAAGCACTGGTTTCTCATGAGTTCATGTATCAACTGGTATTTCTGGTTGTGTCTTACTTCATCTGCAGTCTGTCTGTTTGGGTTGTTGAGCTTGGCTAGGCTGTCTTACATGTTTGTGGATTGGTTTGCCGTAATCTGGTCCAGGATACAGTCAGATGGGAAGAGTGTTTCTGTTGCATCTGAACTTCTTCCTCCATCAGTCTGGTGTATACTTATTCTCATGAAATTAGTAGGGTTTCAAGAGGAGAACTGGAAAGATTCCAGTGTTTTTGTATGTCTCTACTTATGCCAAGCCCTCCAGAATCCCATTGTTCAAAGAAATTAATATAGTCAGTCTCAGAGAAAGAGGGAACTACAGAATTATAGGTCAAAGGGAATGGGTACAGGAAAATCCATGATTGGACCCAACCCCACAGTCAATGTGCAACTTTTCATATCAAATAAAGCATCAAACCCAAGTGATGATATCTTGTCAAACTTTCTAGAGCCTGTTTCTTCCTTTTTGGTCTCCCTGTCATTATCTTAGTTCTGGTCCATGCTCATCTTTTGACTAGGCTCCTGCAACAGCTCATGTCCTAGTTTGAAGAATAATTGTACTAAATTTATACTGCCCTAAAACCTCAGCATATTGCCTGGTTTGGGAATAGGATCTTTTGTAGTTGTAATCAAATTGATTTATAATAGTTTATGAATTCATAATCTAGAGTGTAATCCAATGACTGATGTCTATAAGAAGAGTGAAACTTGGACACACACAAGGGAAGAATGCCAAATAAAGAAACTACATATTGGCAAACCAAAGACAGGGAACTGCTGGCAGCTACCAGAAGCCAAAAAAAGACAACATAGCTTTAATACCTGGACCTTGGATGTTTAGCTTTTAGGAAGATGCTAGAAAATAGTTCTGTTGTTTTAAGCCTCCTAGTTTGTGACAGTTTGTTCTGGTAGCCCTAGGAAACTAATATAGCCTCTGAATTACTTTCTTTCATTAGCATTTCATTCTGTATTAGTCAGCTTTCTGCCCCTGTGAGAAACTACCTGTGATAAACTTCTTACAAGGTATAAATATTTACTTTCATTCAGGGTTTCAGGGATTTCTGTCTATGGTCACTTGTTTCTTCTGGGCCCATAGTGAGGCAGAACACCCTGACAAGCAGCATATGGGGGAGCAAAGTGGCTCACCTCACAGCTGACAGGATGCAGAGAGAGAAGAAAGGGAGAGGCTGGGGACAGAATAGAGACATCAAAAGCCCACCCCCAGTTATCCTGCCTAGTCCCACCCCCAAAGGCTATACTCAGGAACTCCCTGAGTTCCTTGGACTGGGTTACAGAAGTTGATTCCATATCTTTCTAATGAAAATATGTACTGTAGTGCTTTTTTTCTGGTATCAGGAATCAAACTCAGAACCTTGCGCTTGCCAGGCGGGCCCTGCACCACTGAGCCATATTCCCAGCCCTTGTACTTTAGCTTAACAGTAGCTGGCTGTGTGTTTCAGTAGCTCTGCTGGGGAAACACAGGAAGCAATCTTTGCATTCACTCACTTGATGTGACAAACAACAATGTATCTGCACATGTGTCAAAGCGTACATGGGCGATGAGTGAGTCTTCCTCACATTATGCCCCCTGTTGCATTTTATGTATTTCTAATTTTTCTATTAAATGTTTTCTTTAGATTTTTCTGGTAAAATTAGCCAAATTCAGTACAATGTTCCATGAAAATCTATACCTTTGGGAGGAAATTGAAAGTGAGTGATCAGGTGACTCAAATACTGATGATGACTTGGATAACGTAAGCAAAGGAAGTTGGCAATATATGATCGGTAGAGATATGATGGATAAAGTCCAGGATTAGGACCTTGATTCAGAGGAGGAAGAAAATAGTAATGTAAATAAATGTTCACCTAGTGAAAGTGCTACACAATGTATACCTGAACAGCCCAATGTTAAAACTAGTTGAGAAAAAATTATAGGTTCTCATTGGCAGTGAGAGCTACTGGATGCAATGCCAACACTGTGATTCAGTGCTGGAGATGTTAATGGATGATATGCTACAAGATGTCCTGAGATACGGTAATAATGAGATATAAGAAAATGCTCTATATGCATCAACAGTGATACTCAAGAAAGATCCACCAAGAAAGAAAACAATCTGACACTTTGACTGCTTCTTGCTTCTTCTGCTTCTTGTTGAAAGCTTTGTTTTGAACTGTCAATTTACACACTATCTGAATACATTGTAACTGATGAGCACCTTACCTCATTTTGTGATTGTTGAGGCTTTTGGCAATATATGCTAAGTAAACTTTCCTAATATGATATAAAAATATATGCCCTTGGAGAAGCAAAGGAATTTTACACTTTGAATTTAGAAAGTTATCCTGTATCTCAGCCACCAGGTCTTTCTGCATGCAGTAATGAACTATATGATTTTGTGAACAGACTTGTTGCACTTATTTCAAAAAGTAACAAATGTCACATTCAACAGTTGGTTTACCTGTTACCCATTCATGTTACATTTGCTAAAAGGACATCAGTTGACCAGTATAGGAACTACTGGAAAGAACAAAGTCAAGATTCCAGAAGAAATGTTGCAAGTTCACAATAGAGAAATGTATAGTACAATCTTTGGCTTTCAGGAAGACATAACTTTGGTCTCTACAAGGTGAAGAAAAACAAGGTGATATTGACGCTGTCATTGCTCTACTGGGATGATAAGATTACCAGTCTGAGTGGTGGTGCACATCTGTAACCCCAGCACTCAGGAGGGTGAGGCAGGAGGATCCTGTAAATTCCAAGTCAGCCTCTGCTATGTTGTGAGTTCAAGGCTAGTCTGGATTACATAGCAAGACCCTGTCTCAAATCAAGGAAACAAACAAACATTGATAGTAAATTCTCAACATGAATGAAGCCAGAAATGGTCACATTTTTCAACAAAATGAAACTCAGGGTAATTGTTGTTGAGGAGTTATTCAGCAACTATGATGTCACTTGAAACGAAACTCTGGACAATGGCAGTTAGTACTTGGTTCTAAACATGTCAGGCATAAATAGTTTCATAGTTTACAAAGAAAGTAACAAGCACAAAATATCAAGGAGAAATTATCTCAGAGGACTGGGACTGGAATTGATAAATGAGTAATTACAACAGAGGAAGGACAGTATATACCTGCACAAAGAACTCTTCAAAAGAACTCTGGAGCAGACCAGTGAAAAGACAGGTAAAACACTATGAGAAACTCCTAAGAAAACAGGAAGATCAGTAACATGTCGAATATGTTTTACCAAAGATGACAGGAAAATGTACACATGTGCTATCAGTGTAAGTGATACTTGTCTGTAGAAATGCTGCCTCCATGAGTGAAAATTGTCTTGTGTGATGATTGAAGTAAAATTTATTTTTGTTATCTCCTTTTTTTATTTATATTTTGGTAGTACCAGGAGTTGAATGCATGACTTCACACTTGCAAGGCAGGTGCTGTGCCACTGAGCCATATCCCCAGGCCCCCAGAATTATTTTTGGGGTGGAGTTTTATTTGTATTTTCATTGTAGTTCACATAGGAATTTATTTCTCCTGTTATTTTTTAGATCTTATAGCAGATAAACAATTGGTGAAAATGTTGCTGCTTATTCTACACACTCATTACTCATTAAACATTAATATTTTATTTTATTGATGTTTTATTTTCTGGTTAAGTATATATTGTTTTATATAGCCAAACTCATAAAACTAAAATTAATAATTTATCAATAGAAATATTGCTAAAAAGCAAAGGTAGGTGCTACATATCTCCATAATGCACCTTTTCTAAAAATTTGCCGTGACGACCATGGGAGGTACAAGCTGGCATGTGTCCTTCGGGGAACATTTCACATCCAAATATGACACATCTCTGGAGTGAATGGTCATCCATGTTTTGCATTACTCCAAATGGGATTTTTGAAAATATAAATCTTTTCATGGACTCCTTTATTTCAATATTTCCTAGAAGACTTTGGTGTAGATTTTAATATTCTTATAAGGGGATGGAATGATCTTCAAAACTGAGTCATCTGTAAATTTCTCTAGTGCAATCCTCTTCATTCCCATGCAAATTTTATAAGGCAGAGTCTTGTTTAGAATTAGCAATTTGTCACACGATCTAACATTCTAATCAATTATAGGACTAAGCTCAGGAATCCTTGGTTGATATTCTCTGATCAAGATCGGGCAGGATCTTCACGAAACTTCTGTGGAATATTTCATACCATACAATTGCTCAACCATTTTTATCTCCCACTCAGGACATTATGCATTTTGGCAACTGATGTTCCTTGGATATAGTATAAATTCGATGAATAGTTTTGTTTGAAGGTACATCACAGATGCATGAGATTACAGAGGAAATGAAGCATAGTTTGTTCTGACCAAAGATTCAGAAAATCTTCCTTGAAATCTTCCTAGGCTGTCTCCTTTTTCTCTGCTATCTGATAAAATTAGTATATAAATTCTCCATTTTTTCTGGAAGTCTCCAGAAAGTTTCAGTTTATCCTTGTTTCTGAAAGAAATATTGCTCATCTTTTAAAAGATTCTATAGTGTTTTGAGTAAATGTTTCTAACAGAATCGTACAATGGTTTTCTTTTTCATAAAGCTTAGGTGTTAGCTAAGAAAAGAAAACCCATTTTCCTCCCACTGGAAAATAAACTCCATGAGAGTAAGTAGGGATTTTACTTGTCTGTTCATTAATGTGTCTCCAGTATGTAGAAATATACCTATTATATGATATATATTGCATAAATACTTGTGGTATTATAACTTTGTTCATAAAATTGTTTTGACTATGTTAATGCTAGTGACTTGTCCATTTTATTGTGAAGATATTTGATTTTGCTTGTAATATTTTAGAGTTCTTCAGTGTCATTTAGTCTAATTTTATGTTTAATAAAATTTGAGGGTATTTTAACATATTGGCTTGTTTCTGACATATTTTACTAAGCAGAGATAAACACTAGCATGCTATTTTTGGGTGAAGTAGACTTCCTCCTTTCTCTAATAAGGTATTTAAATTGCAGTAACAATTACAATATTTTTAAAAAATGTATCCCATATTTCAGTAATTTTTTTCTTTTGTTTTCCATGTGAATGAATGTATGAGTGAGTTTGTGTGCATTTCTCTGTGTGTTTGTGAGTGTGTGGTTAAAAATGAAGAGATTTATTAAAGCACAACATCTAAATGTGGAAGGAATTATTTGGCATTTAACTCAAAGTTTTCCTAAGTCGTTGTGTAATACTTTGCCTGTCCTGTGGTTAAAGTTAGAGAGTTAGTCATATGTACCTGGTCAGTGCTTAAAATTTCATGAATGAACAGTTGCAAAATTCTTTCACTGGAGCAAGTGTGTCACTAGGACCACTAGTAAGATACAAACGTTTTATGAAATCATGTAACTTATTTTGTTTTTTCATGTGTTGTGCTTGAAACTAACAGCCCATAAATTGCATAAGTGCTGTTTTCTTAAAACTATGCTGTGACTGTATGTAAGTCAACAGTACAATCAAGATGCCTATAATATTAGTAAATTTGCTCAATTCACTTATAAAGTCTACAAGTTTTTGGCATTTATAGAAAGTTCAGATTTGAATAATCCATAGTTCTCCAGAATCTAGATCCTTCCTGGTGCTACAGTAATAAGACTGTCTTCATCAGGCAAAATGAATAAAAGAAAATCTAGAAATAAGACATTTATTAAAAAATGCTCCTTTCTTAGAATCTCTCCAGTATCACCATCATTCCAGTCGTGTATACCTTCTGTCACCTCATAAGGGTGAAGAGTGGTCATAGATACCCAAGGACTATGTTTTGCTGCACCCATCCACTCATCTATCCATCCACACATCCACCCATCTGTCCATCGATCCATCCACCCATCGATCCATCCATCTATCCATCCATCCGTCCATGTCCATCCATCCATCCATCCATCCATCCATCCATCCATCTTTTGGCTAAGTAGCTGTATTTATTAGGTGCCTGTTAAAGGCTAGGCACTGTAGTAGGGGCATCACTAGTTTTATCTCATTTAATTTTTACAGAAATCATACTGCCCATCCACTTTACATACGAGAAACTGAGGCTTGGAGTGATCAAATAATCTGTCTGAGATCCTTGTCTGTAAGCAATTCAAGCATGTCTTAGTTCAGACACAACACATAGTTGCCTCTTGGTGATCTTTCTCCAGAATGGCAGGGATAAAGGAAAAAAAGAGAGAAACATCAGTCAGTAGTTTGACTGGATTGAGTGGTCTCAAATGGTTTGGATTATCAGTTCAGCATTTGAAGGGGTAGGGATAGGACTTCCATAGTTTACATTATACCTTTGCATAAATTGTGAAAAGGCACTCGTCTTTCAAGGCAGAGCATTCAGCTTAGTGAGCAGAGCATGAAATCTCCACTTCCAGCCCTTGCTCACTCCTTGTAAGGTGCACTTTCTCAGCAAACAACCTCTACAACCTTGTGTGGTAGCTCTGGATGGAAGCATTACCAGGAAGGGGTGAATGTTGTAGGGCACAGTAGAAAACCTCCTGTGTAGCTGGCTCCTACCCTATGTGAGCACTTTCACCTGCAACTCCTTTGTTTTACTTGTGGAAAGAGATTAAATGTAGAATATTATAAGTACATAGTTGAGTGGTGGTGCATACCTGTAATCTCAACACACTGGCGGGGTGAGGCAGGAGGATCAAAAGTTGTGGCCTCCATAACTTAGGGGCTTAGCAAAACCCTATTTCAAAATAAAAACAAAATCAAGAAAAGGGCTGGAGATATAACTCAGTGCAAAGGTCCAGGGTTCAATCTCTAATTACCACCACCCTCCAAAATAGAGTTTAAAAATAAATTATGTCTATCACAATGGAAGCAAGGTCAGTATACATTTCAGAATCCTTGGCCAATCTCACAGTCTGGCTACAAACTATTTTGCTTGCCAGATATTTCTGCATGACTTTTGCTCCATGCCACATTACCAGGTACTCTTTGGTATTTTATAACAAACAGAGTTAAAGAACTTTTTAAAAAACATAATGGAAAGGTAACAAATTAGTCAGTTTTCTTTCCAGTAACTCAGAGAGCTTCTTGTGCTGATTGACCCTTCTGATGAAGCCTTCTGTCATTCCAATAGTTTCAATCCATTTCTGCTATCAGGAAGAATAGCGCAGTTATGGACTTTTGAGACACTGTGAAGGCCTTTGGCAGGGAGTTTAAAAAGCCAACTGAGAGAGACAAAACAAAACTTTGCTGCCTAGGCATGGAAAACATTGCGGATAATGCAAAGATCTCAAACACAGATTTGAGAAGCTAGATTGTATTAGAAAATAACATTAACACTTTCACAGGAAAAGCATAGAGATGATTTTTAAAGTATGGAAATGGGAACATTGTTGGGAATTTTGACTGTGAACATTTCCCTTTGAAAATCTGAAGAGAGGCCCAATATATAGAAATACTCTCTTCAAACATGGGTTGATCTTCTTGCAGCCATCAAGAGTAGTGATCATTAATCAGTATTTACTGGTTGGACTAAATGAATTAGAGGAAAGTAGTAACAAATTCAATTAAATAAGGCAATTGCAGACTGTTGTACCTTGTATTATGGAGATCTTAAAAACACATAAGTTAATTCTGAAGGAAATCCATTATTCACTTCCTGTGTGAAAATTGTATTTCTTTGTTCTTGTGTTTGTCTTGTTATGGTGTACTCTCAGGGCTCACCAGAAGAAAAGAACTCAGGCTGAAGTGCTGTTGGCAGCTTTGATATTGATTATAAAGCTTTTAAGCTTTTCACAGCAAAGAGCCGAAATGGGTGGGTTGGTGATGATGGTTAGTGGGAAGAGCAACATTCACTGGAAAGAAAAAATAGGACTTGCATGAAATAATAACTTCATTACTTTATTCATTTCTTATTTGGAATATTGGATATGGGGTTGGCTCAGACCCAGAAAAGCCAACTAGGATTTTTCCTTTTCTTAATCTTTTCAAGCTGATTTCTCAAGAGGTAAATGGTATTCAAATAATAAATTCTACAGAATGCATCTACAGAGAATAAAATGATAATTTTCCAAAAAGGATTATCTAACTACCTCTTTGTTTATTTGTCTTCAAATTTTAGGGTGCACAATGGAGCTAACCATAGTCCTCATGTCAGGGTGTCTTCGTTGCTCTTGACAAGCCTACCACTGATGGACTTCTCTGCTAGGCTCATTCCTCATCAAAAGCATGGTCCAGATGTGTTTAATGCATTTCCTTTATTTGTGAGTGTTCTTGAAAATTTGTATTCTTTCTGTAGTATGTGAATATGTAATTAATATTTATGTTGGGCTTCCTAAAACCATAGACTGAGATGAGAAGTCTAGTGCAAGTTATTACTGGGTGAGCATTTGCAGAAGAGGAATGAAGGAAGAAGGACAGATTAGGTGATGGAAGTAAATAAGGATGTGGCCTCAAAGACTAGATTCCGCAAGGAACACAGGAAGCACAAATTACACTGTGAGGGGTAGTGTAAGTATATATTCTGTCACTCACTGACTGAGGTCCTTCTCTTCCTGGATGTGGGGGACGTTCCAGTTCTTGGGCCCAGGAGGCTATTAAAAGGAGGCAACCATTGGTAGCTAACACTAATACAATACCTAGGAGAGGGTGGTCCAGGCAGAGGGACCTTAGGCTAGGACACACCCACATCTTCTGCTGCACCACTCAGAAATTGTTCCATTTTAAGTTAATTTTACTTTACCCAGGAACAGCCTTTCTGGTATTCTTGGTGACAACTGCTGAAAGTTTAGGAAGCAGCATCAGAGGGACAGCAGTCCCTGTAGTGAAGCCTAGTATTTTAAGTAATCCTTCTTATCTTTCCCTCATCACTCAATCTACATTTTCTCCCTTTTCATTAGCATTTCTAATGGGCTAGCTTTAGATTTAATGAGATCCTTCTTCCTGGAAGCCTCCCCCTTGTGGAAACAAGGACCTCTATTGTCCTAGTGTTATGGCAAAAATTGGGCTGAATTCCACAGAAGATCAAAGAACTCATTCAGAACAAACAGAGTTTATTAATTTGATTTAATAAAACTAATTAAACTAATATGGACTGGTCACCCCTCCACCCCCAATTTGCCAAGCAGGAATGTGGCACTTAAATGACTTTGTTCCCACCTTATATACATTTTTGGTTTCCATGGTAATAGATTGGAATGTTTTAGGCCTGGCCACAGTTGTTTTCCTTGTGCCATGTGACTGGGTCAGGCTCTCTGTACTCTGTTCTATATGTCTCCCTTTACGGTTACAATGTTTATCTAGGGCCAGGGGAGGGGTGAAACAACTCAGGCAAGATTTGTCTTTGGAGAAGCATTCCAGGGCAAAGTCAGGACTGCAAAGTTAACTCTTTACAACCCCTCCAGGATGTTTCTCAGGACACATTTTGAGGCTTGCACTGAGACTAGAATTATTCTATTTTAAAATGATATGCTAAAAGTTGCCATCCCTTATACTAGCATCTACAGTTTTAGCAACAGAAAGCACACATCTTCTAAGTGTGTAACAGAATGATTTTTGAACAGTTCCACTTTGATTTCTATTTTTTTTTTAAATTTGGAGATATGTTACAATTTAATGGCCTTGGCTTGCAATGCATATCCCATCTTGAAAGACAGCACCTCATCCTTATAGCACTTCATATCCAAGCTGGCATGTCAGCTACATCTTCAGTAGCTGGAAGAGACTGGTAGCTTCTGAATAGTGTGGCATGTTGTGGGATCACTGGACCCACGAACAGGGTAGTATGTTATAAGCTTGCTAAACCATATGGACACTTACTCGTCACTGCAGCTCCTTTAAAGTGGTTTGGGTTGTGAAACATTTTGTTATGTGGGATTCCATAAAGGTAGAACACACACTTTAACACTATGATTGTGCTGGCTGAGGTACTGCAGGAAAAAAGAGTAACAAATATCCAAAATATATGTTACTCGTGGTGAAGACAGAACCAAACTGGAAGCGCCTTATTGTAATCAGCTTGATTTCAAGTTGCTGGATGTTTCCAGAGAAGCATAGTTCGGCACTGAGTGCTCCTCGCAGATCAGTAGGAGAAATAGCTAGAACACCTTTGGGGTGAGTGAGCCTAGGCTGTTGGGACCAGGCAGGCCCTATGATTTCTCTCCATCACTCTTCTGTCCATAACAGTGAAAACACTAAGATAGTTAAGGACAGAGGCTGGCAACATCTGACAGAGGCTGAGCCCCCTTGGTTTGCTTTGCAGTGTGTGTTTTATGTGGGCATTAATGGAGATGATAAATACACTCTGTTCACCCTGACAGTTCCACTATATGCTTCTTCTCCAGGTGTCTTTGATTTTCTAGTCTCACTCCTTCCAGATTCCCAAGCAGCCAGCTAAACTACTCTAAATTACTCATGAATCTTTGACTTTGGACTATTCTCTTCCCACGCAAAGCAGAAGACCACATGCACCACCTGAAGTTCTGCCCATTGGGAGAATTTTCCCTCAGTGCTGTCCCTTGGAACACTCTGAGGGAGACCGTGAGCCGCATCAGGGGACGTAAGCAGCATCAATTTGAGTTCATCTTCACAAACTTACCACATAACCCATTCAAGACATAAACTCAGGCTTCTCCCTTACCTTCTTGTCATAGCTGTGAGCCGAAGAAGTGTTGCCAGTGTGACAGTGAAGAGTGACATGAGGTGTGTGAGCTGTTACTGCAGCTGATGCTTGCCCCCCGAACCTGATCAAGCCCAAATCACAGATGCCACTTGCACTAAATAACAGGTTGTTATTACTGTCAGACTTTAGTGTTCTGATTAAGCCCAGCTCCTGATAAGCAGTTCTAGATTGATGGTCATTTGATGTCCCATGGCCATATGCTCAGTCTCTCCCAGGGCCCAGCAGCAGACCCACACCACTTTCAAAAATTATATAGCTTTCTTTCAACCAGTTGGCCTTGTCTTTTCTCTAGAGCTCCAGGGACATTCACTGACAGTCTCCTAGCAAACCAAAGGCTTTTAATGGTATCTTTGTTAACCATTGCCTGATCCTATTGCAAAGTACTATATTACTCTGGCTCCCACTCAGAAGAAACAGACTTCTGGATGATCCAAGAAAAACTTCATAACTGTGTTCACAGGTGAGAAGTATTTTGCTTCCAAAACTCAAAGGGGTTTACCAAGTATTGTAGTTCTTTTTTTTAATAACAAAATGTTCATTTTTTTTGTATTTCATATTTTAATTTTTATATTCTAGCATTCCTTAGACTACTGGACCCTGAAAATATTCACTTCTATTGAGTGTACCAGATAATTATAGAATTTTCCTCCTTCTCTTTCAAGCTTATATATCTTACCAAGGCATTGTCATTTCTGTCTATTAGGTTTGATTAACATGCTTATCAATATAGTGGATCACAGTGGTACTCTGTGGGATGGTTAGATTATCAGTTCTCTTTGGACTACACTATGATGGTGAGCAAGAAAATTAACATAGGTCTAGGCCAAAATCATGAATTTGCACTGCTGTCAATTCCAAACAAATGCAAACTATCTCTGATCCTCTTCACCTAAAGATATAAAAATTCATTTTCCCCATCGATAGCTATGTCATATACCCTAGACTGTGTTAATCGCTTCTAATAAAGATACCATTTTCAGCACAGAAACAAGTACAGCAGTTAGAGTTTGCTACACTGGGTAGTTTATTGTCATCCACCATGATAGATCTAGTTTTTCATAGGGCAGGTAGGTGAATAAAGCATGATGTTATGGCCATTGCAACTCCTACATCTTTAAAACCTTTGGCAGTAACACTAACCTTCCCGCCATTTTTCCAAGTTGCAATACTGTTTCTGATTTACTGTCTTAGTGGAGAAGGTTTCAGGAGCATCTCTTTGATGTCTGATTCTATGGGTAATGGGACAAAAAATTAATTAAGATGTGTCACACACATGTACAAACTCCCTCATTATAATTGTAATTATGATGTACTGAAAACATATACTAATAAAAACACATTAATAAAATGCTAAAAAGAGAGTTAGTGTGAATATGTCACTAAGGCTTGGTATATTCATCACAATCACTTGAAAAACGACTGCAAGATGAATGCTTGGGCTTTCTGAAAAAAACACATGTGGGGCAGGACTCTAAATATTTGTTACCTGGCATTCATGTGTCCCTGCTTTAAGAGAGGGGGCACAATGGGGCCGTATGGGCATGAGTCAGCATTACACTGGCCCCTGTATTTCACAGGACATCCTCTTTTCCTCAGAGTGCAGTTACTCAGATAAATGGCTGGGTATAACTGGGAGTCTTTTTGGGTATAACTTGGAGAATCACCACGGGACACATTTACCACCATGCCTCAGAACCTTGGGTGGTATTGTGCGATCTTGGCTTTTTTTTTTTTTTTTTTTTACTGAGTATTTCTGTGTCATTAGTCATGGAATTAATGATGATTCTTTACATGTTACTTTGCAAGTCATAAATAGTACTGAATAGTAACCAGCACAAACTGACAAATTAAAAACCTGGAAATTTGCATCCCAGAGAAACAATCTGTATCTGTGGTATCTGGTACAGTAATTCTTGCCCTCAGAGCAGTCCACCATTTAATTATAATGTCAATATCTACATATATGCACTGTTACTGAAGTTTGCTGGGTATTATTATCTGTTGTGGTTTATCATAAAATTATTTTTTGGTCAAATTTTTATCTCACTCTACATTGCTGCATTCAGAGAACTAGAGTTTGTGAAGTCTGTTTCCACAAGTGTAAGGATATTCTTGGCACTATGTTCCACCTATAAAACTAAGACCCTATACAGATTTAAGTCCTCTGAAAAAATATAAATTTTTATTCCTTCAATTTACAGATCTCTAATTAGAAAAGAGCCACATATAATCACATTGTAGGAACTGGAACAAATGCAAGATGCACACAGTTCCTGAAATTGAGTGGGTTCCAATGAGTAGAGAAGAAATGAACCTGTTCTGTTAACAAGTAAATATTATGCCATCAGCAAAGAATACCCCATGGAAATACAAACTAAATTTTCTCTGTAGATTGAAGGTATGCTTTCCTTATATTAGTCATATCTCTTTCGGTTCCCAGGAGATGCTAATTCCAGGAAAATATCTAGAGAAGTCTATGGGAGGCAATTTTCATTTGGCTCAAATGATGCACCAGGGATTTCTTAAATCTAAACTTAAATAGATTAAATTTACTTTTATTTACAGTCTCTTCAACTAACTTTCTTTAAGGTCATCATTCTACTAAGTAAAGATTCTTGACTTACCCTAAGTTCTCTCTTAGCTACAAAAAGCCAGAAGTGCATCCAAATTAAAAAAAAAAAACAAAAAAAACAGTGTTCTTTATTTTTATGATTGTTTTGTAAAAGGGAAGCCTGATATTTGACAATATGCTGCTTTTACTTTTCATGGCTTTCACAATTGATTAGCAGCCTCATTACTACTGGTATTGATGCAGCAACCACAAACATGTACGTATTAAGTGTTTCCTTTTGTAACAAGGGACATTAGAGAGAGTATGCCATGTTCCCGTGCTCCAGTGCCATGTGCTTAAAAACAAATCGTGGTTTAACCAAACAAACATTCAGTGACACCAGTAGCGAAGAAGATGCAATTCCTAAAATTGATGTCTTTAAATGTTATAAAAAAGGGGAATTTAAAAAACATATTCTGGCAATATAGCTGCAACCTTGCTTGCATACCGTCTCTGTCATTCCTGGGAAACTTAGTTCATGTTTTTTTCCCTGTGACGGAGCCCATTTCCCATTTCTCTTTTGGCCCATTA
The DNA here is from genome assembly GCA_004027595.1 of Dinomys branickii. Classification (NCBI taxonomy): domain Eukaryota; kingdom Metazoa; phylum Chordata; class Mammalia; order Rodentia; family Dinomyidae; genus Dinomys; species Dinomys branickii. The sequence continues at coordinate 92,926 of PVLD010003600.1, forward strand.
GTTTCTCTGTGTGCTCACGTTTTCCACATGGAATGATTAGCATGTCAGGTCTCAAGTGTCCCCCACCCTTGTGTCCCTGGTATGACGATGTACAGCTTTTTCCACTAATTATGGTCTCTGGGGGCTCTTGGGGACCACAGATATAATGAGATACTCCTCACAGGGCTCTTCAAACTGGAGAGAAGTTTCTGAATTCATTGTATATTGTTTAATAAAATTTATTGCAGTAAGTAGCTTTTAAGGATTTTTTGAAGTTAAGCCAATATTGCTCTTGCACTGTAGCGGCATTTGGAATATAAATATGATTTTGAAATAACCTGAGGACCAACACTAAAGGTTTTATAAGCTGAAGATACCACTACCAGATTCTTTGTGTTGTTTTTCTCTTTGAAGATTATTCCCTGTGAAATTTAGTAAACCAAGAACTCTGTCTAGTTTTCCCTAAGCTGTGTTTATGAAATGCTGTGTTTAACACAGATATTCTCATGAGTTAGATAAGTTCCTTAGAAGTTCATCCATTTATGCACAAAACGCTTGACCTTCATTTCATTTCAGTCCGCTTCTAATCAATGTAAATATACCACTGCCTTATTCGCATAGATTTCAATATTCATTCCATGCCTTCAACCTCCCCTTCCCCTCAAATAACCCTCAGAGGAAGAGCAATTATTTGAGAAAATGAAACCAAGTAAATAAGCTCTATTAAAAGAGGAACCAAGTAGCCAGTCATATTAAAGATGTCTAGGGTTTCTGTGCGTGGGTGAAACAACAATAAATATTTATTGTGATGCTTCTTTTTTATGAGCGTTTCAGAGCCCATCTGTGGTAATAATGGCTTATCAGGCAAACCTATGCTTTAAGAGAAACTGTTTTCATTTAGATAAATGAAAACAGAGGCAAAAGAAAATGATGCAAGGTTCACCTTGTAAAAGTCACAAATTAGATAGAAAGCACCGCCACAGGCAATTCTGAATTCAGTAGAATAAAGCAGGCAGTCATGAACATAAGGTAATAGGCTCATCAAAGGGAAGGCTTTGTATCTTTTTAATAATGCACATTTTATGGGGACCAGTGTAAAAACTAGTCAGTAGAATAAAATATAATTTAAAAAGAAAAATTCAACAAGAGACATTTTCTAAAGTGAACAACAACTTGTCTCAAATTCACACCAAATGAAAGGCCCAGAAAAGTTTGCACATGAGCTCCCTCTCCTTCTAACGCTGTATGGAATTGTCCAGAGTGTCATGTTTGACTTCCATGTACCGGTCCCGAACACTACCTCAATAAAAATCTGCTTCAGCATTAATGATATTAAAATATATAGATACAGTTTTTAAAAAGTTATAGTTGTTTGGCCACTGAGATTATTCATAAGCACATTTTACCCAATGTTTATTATGTTTCAGGTCCTATTCTAAGCGTCTTCTACCCATTATATTAGTCTTCTCAAATTTCCAGAGATAAACAGACAATGCCTTTTTTATTTTAAAGATTAAAAAAACTAACAAAATGACAATGAAGACAAAATCAAAACAACACAACAACAACAAAAAATGATGCATGACCTCAAAAACAAAATGATAGAAATTAACAACGGTTGCTACATTACATACTGTTATCTTCAACGAAGTTGCTCAGTTCACCTGATGTAAGAATGTAAGATTGATCAGACAATCAAAGACAGTAACAAGTAATAATATAAAAACCCACTGCAAATGATGCAGAGCTTTACCATAAAAGATGGTAGGAGTTCAACAATGGCTCTTACACTGCATATTGTTTTCGGATCAGTCATTCTGATGACAGTACCTTTTAAAACAAAATCCATTTATATTAAAATGTAAGTAGTATATGCCATGAAGATCTTATGTCTACCCACTGATCCTAACCTAAAGGAATCAGGCTTCATCCTTACATCAAGATCTGGGTATCCTTTGAACTTCTAAACATTTATAAATCTATAGAAGTGTGTGTTTTTCTTACTTGCAAGCTTGCATTTCTGTTACTCTGGAGTAAACAACATACCAACATTCTTTCCCTTTACTGCTGTCCTTATCTTCCAATGCATAACAGATCCTCGATTTCTGACCCTCTGTGGGTCAAATTAACATAAAATAAACAAAAATCCAAATAAGATAGGGCTCTGGTATTTAGTCATAAATCACACACATCACTGCTCTGCTAGGAGCTCAAGAAGGTAGAAACACAACAAATGTGTATGTTTCAAGGGTGCGGCATTGTTATAAACAGAATACTAGAATTCTGTGGTGTGCAAAAGTGGAATTATATGCCAACAAGGGACATGCATGGCAGGAATGGATCCCTCTGGAAGTAATGCTTCATGCAAGTTTATGAGCTGTTTTTTTTTTCCCCTTAAGGAGTCATAAGAACCAGGAAAGGAGAAATAACCTAGAGAGAGACTCAGTAAAGAAGATTAAGAATTTCAGTATTAGAAATTCACATGTGTAATTGCATGGCGGCCTGCGCCCAAATAGTTGCTCTATCAAATCGTGCCTGGGTTACTACCACTGGAGCATAAAGTGCTATACAAATGGGATGCATTCATGAGAATCATTCTTGCTCCTGTGTTGAACGAATCTGCAAAATTCAGTGGCTTAACTGAATGCAAGTTTATTTCTTGCTCATGTGAGGGACCTGTGCATGTTCTTGATCGGTAAGTATCTTTCTTTTATCCCTATATGGTGATTCAGGGATCTAGATCCCTTCCATCTTGTGGTTCTGCTGTGCCATAAAACTACCTCTCTGGTATCCAAAGGGAAAAGACCAGTGAGAGGCTTATGTGCTTCTGACAGTGACTTAGCCCAGAAATGACAAATCTAATTTCTGTGGATAGTCCCTGAGCAAAGCTTATCAACTGATCCTTCTCAGATGCATCTAGAGCCAGAACATGTACATTTTGGCCGGCAACTGATTCTCAGCAGTAAATTATCCTATGTGAAGGAAGGGCATGAAAGATGAGGATCAGGTAGCTATCACGAACGCAAGGAAATTCTTGTCCCTTTAGTCATGTTCACTTCTTAATAATCAGTTCAGTGGAAGGCTGAAATTAGAACTAAAGAGCGAATGAGAGGGTTGCGTGGTTGAGGGAGTCCAGGTGGTGGAATAATTGCTACCTTTTCTTCTCTTCGTGAAACCCTTGAGTTTTCCCGAGCAAGTGCACACCCATGAAAGAAGCGATGACAGACATGATGCTTGAAATTTCAGGTTGTATAAAAAGCTCTCATTTACTTAGCATTATTGACTTGTTTATTTAAGAACATGCTTTGAACGCTTGTATAACAGACATGGTGTTCAACAGAGGACAGAACTCGAAATATATCTCTATGTGGGTGGGATTTAGAAGAGTAGTTATCAGCACTTTTTAATACCAGCATTTTAATGGTTGACATATTGGCAGTCAACAGCAGTGGCTTGTGGTGGTAATGATTTTCAATCTATGGGATGTTTGTTCCCATACCCTTCTGCCAAGTGAATCAATGCTAAATCTGTAGCTATGTGGATACCGAATGTGACTCTGCTGTGACATTCTTTGGCAGGCCATATCCCTATGCTGCTCCTACAATTACTGCTTTTAAGACTCAGCTATAACCTCATAAAGACTTCTTGGGTTCAAGACTGGATGGGTTCCATAGAAGTAAACCAGAGATTTTTTTAGACAGAGTACAGGGGTCCTAGAAAAGAGAGAGGCAACAGGAAATGCCCACGGTATAGAAACATGGACATTCATAGCCTACTAAATAGTGGCTTTTAATGTACTATATAGTGACTCTAGCTAAATCATCCAGGTGTGCAGAAGCTAGCTAACTGCTACAGAAAGCTTTTGTACAGATATCTATGTGGATGCTTTTACACTCAAAAGCAGAGAGAAAAACAAGATAAAATGTGCAAATTCAAGATAAAAATATGAGAAGAAAATGTCAGAACTTGGTGTTCTTATGTGTTTCAACAATGCTAATATTACTGAGCTACTGTGGAAAAAAAAGGATCAATTACAATGGGCGTTGAGTGTGGTCAGTAAAATAGATCTCTGGTGAGTCCTAGGTCTTTTGAAAAATGTATATTATGAAATCACTAACATTTGCCCCAAATCAAGTATTGTTTTGCTTATACTTTGATATATAAAGCATCATATTATTTAGGAGAATTAAAAACCACTATAGTTTATAACTTCATAGTAGGCAGAGGCTCTGTCATGAATTCCTGTAAAAGGATGCAATTTGCTGCTGTTGTAGATAAATATCAATTGTCAACTCATGTTCCACAGGCCTGGAATAGTTTTTCATCTTCTGTCACTTTGAGGTCAGTTTCTTATGAATGAGAAGCTGCCTTTGCCCTTCAAGAAAATGAAATAAAACTGGAATCACCTTCCTGCTTCTCCTGCCTGCTTTCTGGCCTAGTATTTCAGTACTGGAAAAAGTTTATTTTTGGATGTCATTAAATATAGCTAGTGATCCCTTAAATGAAATGGATTAAATGGCAAATGGCTTACTATCTCTCACCCTTTGGTTTAGTCACCTGAAAAAAAATTCACAATTTCAAAATATGATTTAGGAAGTAACCCTAGCTCATCTCTGTTTCTAGAGGAAGAGTTTTATTGGCGATAATCTTGCAGTATATGCTGATACATTAGTATCTGTCAGCAATATTTTCTAATGGTAGAAAAGAAGCTACTCTTTTTCTTTTGATTTTGATCACTGCGTGTTTGCAGTACTTGGTACTCAAATGCATCATGGGGAATTGGCCCGTGTCTGTAACTCATCGTAACTTTTTCATCCCCCTTCTTTTGCCTCCCTCCAACCTTGCTTTGTCTCCCCATTTGCCAATGCTCTACCTCCATTTTCCCCTTCGATTTCTTTTTCGGTTAAATCTCTTTTTTCTTCCTCCCCTTTCCCCTCCCCCATCTTTTGTTTCCCTTCCCAGCTGAAAAAGTTCTTTCTGCTTTTAATATCTAGTCTCTGCTTTGCTCCTTACTTACACTTTGGATTTCTCCCAAAGGAAAGCAATGTGACATTTGAACTTCGTGTCTGATATAGTTTCACTGGAGATATGATCTCAAGCTGCACCCTTTTACCTAAAAGTGAGGCTACTCTTTTTCACTCGTTTCAACTCAGGAGTACAAGTGCCAATATTTTCCTGGAGAAATAAAAATGTAACCTTCCCTAAGATATTTTTTGCTGACACTTTTCCCTCTCTTCAGGAATTCTCAGATGTATGATTGTTTTGAGTTACTTATTTGTATCTGTTAACTGTCACAATTTCTTACAAATAACGCTGCCTTCAAAAGCTAAAAATATTCTATAGTTCTGAATGTGTCCTGAGTGTATCTATCTATCCACCTAATGTGTGTATACCTATATACATAATCTAATGATATTATTCGAACACATCATTATTATTAATTATAAACTCTTAAAGCTAAATAGTATTATCCAGAACATATCCTTTCTTTTGCTACTTCGGAACTGAAATCATTTTTGCATAATGAAATTTGGAATTAATTGGACATATGAATGAATACAGATATTCAGGGGAAATTTGGATATAATACCAAAGAAGTTTTCACTTTTAAGAGGACTGATATTTGGAAAGTCACTGGACTTAAATATATTTTGGACACATCCATCAATCTAGAAGGTAAGTGTACAGAGTAAAGTGAAACACAAAAGCAATCTCTAGGCTCCTTGTCCCAGAGAAGAGACAATTTAGAATTGGATTTAATCAAGAGTCTTCTCATAGTTTGAATAAAAAAGCAAATCAGGATGGAACAGTTGCAATCCTGTTCCATTCCTCAGTTTTCTTTCCCATTGCCAGAATTACCATAAGAACCTAGGCTGGGTAGAAATTAACATGATCTACATACTTAGCAACTTTTTGTTCGGAGGACGGTGATGTATACACTGAGTTTCTCACATAAAGGAAGAGGTCTTTGTTGCCATTATCACTCATTGTGAGATTTAAGTTAAGGAATTTAAAAGGAAAAATATTCTTACCTTTTCCCTCTTTATGAATTTTTTTCAGTGACATAAGGTCAACAGAAGGAATAGAAATGTAGTCAGGAAATCTGTGCCAAAGTGCATTTTTATTATGATTAATGGAAATAAATAAGCTAAAAAACCTCACATCTAACAATGTTTTACAAATTGTGATCTAATAGGGGAAACATGAATATCTGAGGATACAGGCTACCCGAAAAATACTGACCTTTTTACCTTTCCCTCACCTTTACCAGTAATAAGCCTTAACATTTTATTTCTCTGTTCTATATCAACAAAACATAAGCAGAGTGACCATAGCTCACGTGGACAAAGAAGAGGATTAGTGTGTACAAACAGATGTTCCAAGCTCTGAGGGTGCTGTGTACACTAAGAACTTTTTGTGTACTATTTGTTGCTATGGTTCAAAGACTTAAATATTCTTTCACCCAGGAACTCTGCTATTAGAAACTTTCCTAAGGAAAAAAAAATCAGAAAATTGAGCAAAGGCAGATACATAAAAATGGTTATTTCTCAAAGTCCTTGGTGAAAAAAAATCCTGCAAAATAGGGAATTACTTAATCAGACATAGGAAGTCAACTGAAAAGTCAATGAAGTAAGTGAAGCAGGCTGATTGTAGGAAGAAGCTGACAGCTAAAATAGGTAGAGAAAAATTCCATGGGCAGCTCTTGCAGGTGACGGCTATCAGGGATGTTGGCCGAGGGCTGCCACTATTTTTAATTTATGAAAAGTAACTGGAAATGCATGTTTTAAAAGATAGTTTCTGAATTTTAAATTCTCTGGCACAAAAATGCAGTTTGGGGCTCTAAGACATAGGCTGAAGACACAACATTTCAAAAAAATTATAGTCATACACTGCATGGACAGTGACATTTGGGTCAGTAAAGGACTTCATATGTGGTAAGGATCGCATGGGATTCTAACGGAGCCCCACAGTTCCCAATCTAGTCATGCTGTACCTACCACAGCGCTGCAGGGCAATGCATTACTCGTATGTTTGTGGTGATGGTGGTGTAAACGAACCTGCCACACTGCCAGGCATACAAATACACAGCACATTATGTACAGTACCTAATGCTTGATAATCATAACAAATGACAGTTACGGATTTGAAACATTACTTTCTGTAATATATTCCTACTTGTAACAGTAAACAGTTTGCTGTATTACACTGACAGCAGCCCATACAGCGTGTGTGCACTGCATGTCTTGATTGGCTCAGTTTTTCTTATGCTTGTGCTAGTCTTGTGTTGTTAGGCTCAGCGTGGCCCTAGGAAAATAGGCTACTCTCTTTCCCTCTCCTCCTCCTGTGTGGCACATAGTCTGAGTGTATAGTTTGCTCTATTGTGTAAGTGTATGTAAGTGCACTTTGATGTTTCACAGTGAAAAAATTGTTTAACTATGCAGTTCTCAGAATATATCCTGTCACTGCGTGTCATGAGGAGGTAGTCTATGAAAATCTATAGTGGAACAAAATACCATTACTAAAAATGACCCTATTGTTGTACTTTTCTTTATGTTTCAAAATGGAACATGTAATATAATCCAAATTTTAAAAAATGTAGCTAACACACACTTATTTGTTGCATTTGAATGGGGAGAAAAGATTTGCATTATGTCTACTAAAATATTCGTCATGACTATGAGCTCTGGGTGAGGAAATCAGGGACATGTTGATCTTGTCTTTTCTAATTTCTCTACTTTAAGCATGTACTGCATTATAAAATTTCAGGAAAATGACAAGCTACAGTTCATTTTACAATAGAGATGAGAATACCTCCTGTGACAGGAATTAAGAATGAGAACCTGAAGATAGTGGTGAGTTTCATACAAAATTAAGGATGCACTGAAACTGCTGGGAAAAATTAATGAATTAAAAAGCCAGTTTGGGAAATAGGTTTTATATTACTCACAGGGCTTTTTTCCAAAAGGGTACAAGAATTTCAAGGAAAAATAGATAAAATCTCTTCCCTATAGGAGTCCCGAATCTAATGAGGTTATCCTAATGTTACCTTTTAATTGTATAACACAGAAATGTAAACAGGGTACCAAGTGAGGAAGAACAGTGGAATCTGGTGATTGGAAAGGGAGTATTTTTGTTGTGTTCTTGCTCTGCTTTAAAGTGAGGATGATAAATCTCAGAAATCAATATAATTATGAAATTACACTTGATTATAGGCAGGCAAATGCCCTAATGTAATCCAGAACAATTTTAAACTACAGGCAGAAAACTGAATACTAATAATTTTATAAGAAAATTGTACACAGAAAAGTTATAAGTGCTTATGTTGTTTTCTGGCCATAATTAGATAAATACATTTTTTTTTTTTGCTGTACCTGGGATCCAATTCAGGACCTTGTGCTTCCCAGGCAGGAGCTCATTTCACTGAGCTATATCTCCAGCCCTGATAAATACAATCTTCAAATACAGGATTAACACTCTTTTCACCAATGTTAAGTTTTACACAAAGCAGGTATTTTGAGGACAAAAGTTATGACAGGTTTAGTAACCAAAAAATTCCTCTTATCTTTAAAAGATGCAAAAGGGTGACATCCCAATCAATGATAGCGCTTTCAGAAAAATCTGATGTGTTTCCTACAAGAATGCAAAATAGCAGAGAAATTTTTAAAAATGAAAATTTTTGTTAGAATTTTAACTTGAAAGTCTCTTCATAGAACCTCACAAGATGCATTAAGGACAGTAAAATAAATATAAATAGAAGAATTACAAAATAAAGCATGAAGGGAGATGCTGAAGTGTGTCAGGGGCATAATATGCAGGTGGGGGGTGCTGAGCATAGAGAATGCAGGGACACTATTGTGCTGGAAACTGTTGTATATGTATTGAAATTGGCTAGAAAGAGCTTATATAAATGTAACATATATGTATAGAATTCAATATATAGAAATATAAACTAATAATCCTAGAACTAAATTAAAAAGAAACGTTCTGCCAATGTCTGTATGAGATAAATATTTAGGAGAAAAAATATCTCTAAGTACTAGTAGAAAAGCATATAGAACTTTCTACATAGATTTTCCTAACAATATTCCCAACTACAAAAAGCATTGATAGGAAAATTTTAAATGGAGAAGGCTTATTATTTATATAAAAAAGTTTTTATTTTATTTGTGCCAGGTGTGGTGGTGCATGCCTGTAATCCCAGCACTCAGGAGGCTGAGGCAGGAGGATCATTGCAAGTTTGAGGACAGCCTGAACCACATAGCGAGACCCTGTCTCAAAAAGACAAAAAGAAAAACAAGAATAAAATAAAAAAAATTATTTCTAATTGACACAGCAATTGTACATATTTATGATATTTCAATACTTATGTACACTGTATATGTATATCACCTAGCAGTTTACCAGTTTCTTTGTGTTAAGAACAATCAAAATCCTCTCCACCAGCAGTTTTGAAATATTCAGTTCAGCACTGTTAGAGTTACCCTACTGTGCTGTAGAATGCTGGAGGTGATCTTTTCTCTCCAATTGCAACCCTCTGCCTCTAACTGTCCCAGTCCCTTCCCAGCCTCTCTTAATCACCACTCTATGCCTTCTGTTTTTGAGCTCATTTTAGATTTCACATATGAGTGGGAACATTTGGCCCTTGTCTTTTTTGTACCTGACTTATTTCGTGTAACATAGTATTTTCCAGTTTTGCCCGTCTTGCTATAAAAGACAGAATTACATTATTTTTAGTAGGTAAATAATATTCTACTATGCATAGAGTCCACCAGAAAAGTGTACACACAGGTCAGGAAAAGAAAAACCTGTCTAAATATGTGAACACTAAATTTATCGAGACACTGTGAAATTAACAGATGTTACCTTTGGTGTCTACAATTATAATAAGCCAAAGTGGTGGCCATGAGCTCCCACAAATTTATTAGTACTGTGAATTGCTGCTTGGGCCACCTTTGCCACTGAGATTGCTGCACATGCATTTCCAATTTCTTCTCTAAGGGCCGGCAGTGCAGTGAGCTTTCTGATATACATGACATCCTCTAGGGTCCCCCATACGAGGGTAACACCACTGTTTTTTTTAAAAAAATCATACTATTTTCTTTTCCTGGAGGGTGTACACTTGTTTTGGTGGACTGTGCCTATTCCACAGTTTCCTTATCCACCGAACCACTGATGGTGCCTAACCTGATTTCATAGCTTGGCTAGTGTGAGTAGCACCGCAGCAAATATCTGAGTGCAAATGCGGACCTACCAATGTCCACACCCAACCGTGGGATTGTTTTTAGTGGGAGAGATGAGGGTTGACGCAGCGTTGCTCTGTGTAATTCACGCTCTCCTTTTATACATAACAATGTTTACTTTATACCATTGGGTATTTCAGCGTTGAGTGCATTTGTATTTATAATTACTGTTCCTTTTTGCTGACTGGATATTTTTGTCATTACCAATATTCTTATTTTCTTAGTCTTTGATTTAAAGTCTATTTTATGTAAGTGTAGCTACTCTCACTAGCTTCTGTTTGCCATTTAGATAGTATATATTTTTTCCCTTTTTTATTTTATTTTATTTTATTTATTTATTTTATTTATTTATTTATTTTGTGGTACTGGGGATTGAACTCAGGACCTTGTGCTTGCCAGGCAGGCACTTATTATACTGAGCTATATCCCCAGCCCACTCCCTTTTTTATTTTAAAGAGACAAAAAACCCCAATAAAAATGAAACATCCCCTTTCTGCACGTCTCGTCGAGCCATTGCCCGCGCCTGGTGTTGGCCGCAGCCCCCTCAGCAGTCGCCCGCGGTCTGCTGACCATGGACCTCCGCAAAGTAAAGGAGCTTCCAGTCTTCGTGAAAATGTGTCAGCAAGATCCGAGCGTCCTGCACACCGAGGAGATGCGCTTCCCGAAGAAGCAGGTGGAGAGCGTGGGGGGCAGAGTACCACCTGCTACTCGTAAAGCTAAATCAGAAGAAAGTATCAAGGGAGAAAAAGCAGATAGTAAGAAGCCGGAGAAAAACGCGGACAGACGAGCCATCAAGGGAGGAAAGCCACCTAGAGATCGACAAAGAAGGTGTGACTGAACCAGACACTGATACCTCTCCGGAAATGGGACGTGAAGATGGGGAAAACTGGGGAGAGGACGGATCAAGCACGTGGAAAGGGGCTGCCGTTGATGCTCTGAATAATGGCGCGCTGCAGAAAGCCACTGACTTGCTCACAGATGCCACAAAGCTGAATCCTCGCTTCGCCTGCTGTATGCCCCGAAAGCCAGGGTCTTCATCAGACTGCAGAGGCCAAGTGCTGCCATTCGAGATTGTGACAGAGCCATTGAAATAGATCCTGATTGAGCGCAAATGGCGAGGAAGGCGCACAGACCTCTGGGCCATTGGGAAGAAGCAGCCCATAAGCTGGCCCTTGCTTGTAAACTGGATTATGATGAGGATGCAAGTTCAGTGCTGAAAGAAATTCAGCTAGGGGCCCAGAAAATTGCTGAACATCGGCTAAAGTATGAGCGAAAACGTGAAGAACGACAGATCAGAGAAAGAACAGAAAGGGTTAAGAGGGCTTGAGAAGAGCACAGGAAAGCCCCAGAGGCGGGAAGAAGCCAGACCAAGAGCTCAGTAAGATTTTTTTCCTGGGGCAACGCCTGGTAATTTCCCAGGAGGGCTGCCGGGGATGGGAGCAGGCATGGCAGGAATGCCTGGACTCTGAGATTCTCAGTGACCCAGAGGTCCTTGCAACCATGCAGGATGCAGAAGTCATGGTGGCTTTCCAGGATGTGGCACAGAGTCCTGCAAATATATCAAAATATCAGAGTAATCCAAAGGTTATGAATCTCATCAGTAAATTGTCAGCCAAATTTGGAGGTCAGGCATAATGCTCATATGACAAAACCCTTCCTAAAAGAAAAGCAACCTAGATCACTTAATGGATGTCACAATAATACAAACCAGTGTACCTCTGATCTCCTGGGGAGAGCTGGAGTGCTTTGAAAATAATCCCTTCCCCTCTGTACCAAAAGGAGCTGAAGTGTTTACAATGGTTTTCCATTAGGGTATTCATTCAGGTGATGTTTTCCTACTAGGAATTACAAACCTTAAACACTTTCTTTTTTGGTACTGGGAATCAAACTCAGGACTTTGTGCTTGGCAGGCAGGCACTATACCACTGAGCTATATCCCCAGACCCATAAATACTTTTTAAACATTAAAAAATATTTAAAACATTCAAAGGGTCTTATTAATCCCTAAGTTTTTCTTTATTAATCATTTTATATTTTTCCTTTGAATTACTGGGCAAGGAAGATACTTATACACAAAGATTTATAGCTGTAGTATGAGCAAAATAAATTTTTTTTGGTGGGAAGCAAATTTCATTTAAGAAGATATAGTCTGAGTTGGATATATGGTTACCAAGGTGTTTTGATTTGGTTTTTTAAAAAAAGGTTTCTGTTTCTTTAAGATGATTTACTTCAGTATAACTATTGGGACCACCAGCTTTGAATATGATCTGGGTAGCGACTGGAAGTACTGGTAGGGCAGCAGCAGACTTACACACTGTTTTATATAATACGCACCCTTGTACAGTTTGCATTTAAATCTTACACTGTGCTGAAGGGGTGATCTTTTTTTCTAAAGCACAGTGGAGGTGGGTTACTTAGCTCTGTTCTTTTCCAAAATACCAAATAAATGTTTCATATTATTTCCACTAGGGAAAATACAGGAGTGTGTTTCTTTTTATATATCTGTTCAAAAATCTTTCTTCATCAGGAATGACCAATTGTTTGCTTTCTGCTTGTAGTTTCCCCTTTAACCTTTTGGAGCTAAAGGTAATGTTTGTTTCACTGGCGCCATTACGGTTATGACCATCCTCAGTATAACTGTGCAAGTGTATTTAATGCTGGGTTTAATTTAGTATGTAGTACGTGTCCAGTAATACCCATAACAGCTATGGTTTCTTTCCTTGGCCTTGAAATTGCTTATTTACCATACTTGAGTCTGGAAAAATCTTGTCATATCAAGACATTGGAAAAAGATTTCCTTTGGCGTTTGACCTCTAACTTAGAATACATATTGCAGTTACAGTAAAAAAAAAAGAAACAGAATTTTAAAACAAGATGATAGGAAATTAACAATGGTTAGTGTGCTGCATATTGTTATCTTTAGAGTAGTTGCTCAGATAACCAGGAACAGGCGTGCAAAATTGATCAAACAGTATAAGCACTAGTGGTTCGTTCCAATGAACTAATAGAAATTATCTTCAGTGTTTATGTCTATCAATAAAGTGCGCTTTTCATATGAAGATATTATTGTGTTTTGTTTTTTGTCACTCAGTGTGTATCCCTTAATTGTGAAATCTCATCTGTTTATAATCAAGGTTATTATTGATCATTGAAGATATATTCTTGTTATGTTGTTAGTTTTTTCTGGTTTTATATATCCTTTGGTCTTGTTATTCCTTTTGTGTTGAATGTCATGGTTTTGTGAATTTGTGTACTGATAGGTTTTACTTATCTTTGTCCTTTGTGCATTTGGTGTACTAGTTAGCTGAACAGTTTTCTGTGTTTTCATCATGATAGTTACTGTCATTTCATTTCTACTGTAGAATTATTTTTTATAATGCTAGTCAAATAATGATGAGGTCCTTCAATTTTTGTGTGTATTGTATAAGAGACTTTATTGCTTTTTCAATTTTTTTTTTTTTTTGTCTTTTTGAGACAGGGTCTCGCTATGCAGTTCAGGCTGGCTTTGAGCTCACTTTGTAGCCCAGGCTGGTCTCAAACTCACAAAGATCTTCCTGCCTCAGCCTCCTGAGTGCTGGGATTAAAGGCATGCACCACCATGCCCAGTTTATTTTTCAATTTTGAAAGATAACTTTGTTGGGTATAATATTCATGGTTGAAATGAATGATTTAAGAATATAACCAGGTTTATGTGTAAGAGTTAAGTGCATTTTCTTTTACCTCAAAAGTTGAGACATGACACAGGTCAGAAGAATGTAGCACCAACATGAAAAAAAATGAAGGTTATTGAGAATGGAAAAATTTAAAAGTACAAAAGAGCACTTGTCACAATTCAGACTCAAATATAAGTTTTAGGTCACAATTCTGTACTTCTGTTGGGATAACTCTTTTTATAAATCACATTTTGCACTTTCATTACTTTCACAGATAACTTTTCTTTTAGATTTTATTTTTATTTAGTTTTTGTGGTACCGGGTTTTGAACTCAGGACCTTGCACTTGCCAGGCAGGCAGTTATGCCACTGAACTATATCCCCAGCCCTTCTTTTAGGTTTTTAATTCTACCAATTTGAACATCTCCCTCTCTAAATAAAAGTAGGTTGGTATTGAATGAAGAGTCTTGAACTTGTATCCTTGAAGACTCTATACGGTGGTGTGTTTGTCATCCTTTTGATTGATTTTCTTATTAGCTTTCTCATCAAGAGCGAGACTTTTGCGCGTTGGTCTTGCAGCTGTCTGGGCAGAGCCTTGGTTAGAAACAATGGCTGAGACAAGCCCAGAATGTGGGCCCAAACTTTTTCTACCCTCTGACTAATTCCTCCCCCTGTGGGAAGTCAAGTCTAACCCATATTCTTAGGCCACTCCGTGGGGACAAGACTAGGGTGTTTGTTCTGTAAGAATCCCTAGAATTTTAAGTAGGGTAATTTGAAATATTTTAATGTAGCATATTAATAAAATGTTAGTATTATGTCAGTTTGCAAAATCAAGTGATATCTCCATGGTAACGTTTTTTAGACATCTTGTTACAATTGAAGAGCTCAAAAGCCACCTGAGGTCCTACTTCTGCAGTGTGTATTTAGGCTAAAAGACTGCATGGCTTTTTCTCATATGTGTTGTCTAAAGCAGCTGACCTCGTGGAAGTAGAAAGCAAAAGAATGACTACCAGTGCCTGGGGATGTCCGGGGATAGGAGGGAAGAGGAGAGATAGATCAGTGGGTACAAATTACAGTTAGATAAGGAGTATGTTCTGGTATCTATAACACAGCGGAGTGACTATAACTAACAATGTTGTATTCAGTAACTCACAATGCCTAGAAAAAGTGATGCTGCATGTTCTCACCATAAAGCAAAAACTGTATGAGGGGATAGGGATATTAAGTATCTTGATTATGTAATGAGTGTATGGAAACATCCCACCATACCTCATAAATGTACATAAGCATCATGTATCAAAGAAAAGAAATTGACAAAAGAATTAAAAAGAATTTCTTCTCTACACTTCAAATTAAAAACTAAATCAGCAATATCCAGGCTTGCAGAATTTCCATGCTTACAGGCCCACATGCCTGCAAACTGTGCTGTTCCTCTCACTGGTAAGCAGAAATGCCTGTTCAGGGTATCACAGTCTTCCATGGATACTCACTTCTTGATGGGAGGGGCTGTGTCGCTAATTAAAAAAAAATCTTTATAGTTATTGTGCAAAACCTTTGACAATACCATCTAACAATGTCATGAGCATTCACTAACTAGCAGGGCCAGGCAGTTCACCAGAAAGTCAGCCACTCTGGAGCCAAAGTTAGATGCCATAAAAAAAAAAAAAAACAAGGAATAAGGCCAAACTCCTGCCATGCTAATTTAGGAGAGTACACTCTATAAAATAACATTGGCAATGCTGAGCAAATAAGAAGAGAACTAAAGACTGTGGATTTATGCAAGCTGGAAGCTATGCCCCATACTTTCCTTTTATAACATTTGGAAAATTAATATTCAGTAAGGGCAGGTTTGAATTCAGGGGGGACTTTCAGGAATGCATGTTTGCACTGCATAAAACTCAACCACCCCGTTACTCTAAGACTGGCAGCTTTGTAGCTATGCCCATAGTCCCTTCTCTCGCACTGTACTGCTTTCTCTGCAGGCCAGCAGCGCGTGGGATTCTCCGAGATTTCTGAGCTCCAATAAGTAAGACAATGTAAACTCTAGAAAATCAGCAGCACCTAAAACTGCCTGCAGCTTCGCTTCTTCCACTGCTCCATGGGAGTTACAGAAGTAGCCAAGAGCAATTTCTACAATTATAGACGATCAACATGGTTGATTATATAGTTTTAAGATCTTTCTTTGCTTTCTAATTTGAATTATCTGCCTTGACCTTCACTATTTATTTTGGTTCACGTGGATCACTGTTGAAAAGCCTGGGGGTCCCAGATATAAATTGTGCACTTCTTGGAAATTGAGGCTTATCTGCTGTCATAGAATTCTTCCTGTTTCTTAGAAAGTGTCTCACTGGTGCTTGGGAAGTCCATGCTGAAATAATGGAAAGCATGAAATCAGTTCTGTGTCGTGCCTATTTGCTTAGCAACGTTTACACCTTTTTGTCTCTAGTGAAATATGTCTGATCTAAAAACTGTTAGAATTTACTTTGTTGAGTTAAATGAAGGGTGGTTTATAAGTTGGGAACTATTGCTACGAGTTATTTTAGTCCACAGTTGAACTACAGGAATGAGAAAAGTGCCATATTACATAGTCTGCAGATCCTTCTCTAATAAAGCTGTCACAAGTATGCTTTTCCTCTTTATCTTCAAGAAAATAATCCACTTTCCCCCAGCTGTAGTCACCTTGGCTACAAGAGACCTAGGCATTTCTTCCCAGCAAACCTCCTATGGTTCACAAAAGGAACAAGAAAGTGACCAAAATAAATGGTGCAAAGATTTTTCAGAGACAAGAGCTATGCAACTAATTGTAGATTAAATGTCCCAGTCAGTGTCCTTTTAAAAATTAATTGCATCCTTCCAAGAATCATCCTCTGCAATATAACCCAAAGCCATAACACATCCCCACAACTCCGCAAGGTTCCCTTTAGCGCATTTGTTTGTTACAGCTTCATATTTTAATAAAAATGCATGTGTATTCACATCAATGCTACACTGCTAAGGCCCAGAGAACCTGTGAAAATGTGCCTCTAAAAGATACATCTGTACCTCGGTCTGTCTGTTTCTGTCTCTCTCTATTTATGCATCTGTCTGTCTCTCCACCTATCTGTCTATCATCTATCGTATACCTACTTATCTATCTATCTATCTATCTATCTATGTATCTATCTATCTCTATCTCTATCTATCTATATCTATCATCTGGTCTTGGGGCCTTAAATCAGCTCATAAAGATAAATACACCTAATGATTATTGTACTACTTAATGACTCACTAGATTCCTGAGAGAGTTGGTAGCTGAGGTTCTAAGAAGTGTACAAAATAAAATTATTATTTGAACACACAGTCAAGATTTTCCAGTTTTAACAAAAGAGGACTAAAGATGGAGTATAATTTTCAAGTGAATATAAATTTGTGGCTCATGAATTAAGCGCCCCACATTGTCACTTCTCCTTTATTTTTAACATAGAAAACGCAGATAGAACTTAAAAGTTTAGTAAAAGGATTTATGTATAGAATGCATGCTAACAAGGAATATGTTAATCGTGCCGTTAGGCAGTGTGATTTCCATCATTATCAGCCATTATTCTACGGATCATAAGTGGAGGATAAGAGCTCAGATGAAATTTCCATTTTTTTGTAGTCAGTGTGTAAAATGCATGTACTTTACCTCTCAATTGTCCCCCTTTTCTTACAAATTGCTCATTATATACACTTAGACCTGTGAAATGGAAACCATTTTATTTAAAGGAACTAAAAGCAGGAAACATTGACTAAAGACCTGTGACTGATTGTAGAATGTGTTCACTAAAATCTTTCCAGGGGCCTTAGACCTTGAAAGACTTCGGACAAGGGAAAGGGGAAATTCTCTTGGCAAGGCGAAAGGAAAGGAAGGGAGGGGAGGAGAAAGGAAGGAGGGAGAAAGAGCTGAACGGTAACTAAAATGACCTGGAGAGGGGCTCTAGTTATGTGCTGTTCTTGTTTTAATTAACAGTATTTCTAAAAACCACATCTAAAAGAAGCCTCAGTGCAATAGTTTAGAGTGATGTGCGGGTGGCTTCTTTCTCTCAGGCACTGCGCTAATTCACATTTGGAATTCTGATGGGAGTACAAGTTAGTAAAGGCCACATATAAAAATCAATGCATGTGTGTCACATGGAGAGATTAAAGTGCAGGTAGTACATTCTAGAATCTTGTTCTGATCTAAAGAAACAGTTGAAATAAAACCAGGGGGGTGGTGACAAAAAAACAGGGTGTATAGTGTTCTCTTTAGGGAAGATTGTGGCAATATTGGTTTAGTTCCAGGATAATTTAATACAGTCTTCTACTTAACTTTTTGCTCTTCCTGTAGGGTTGCTTCTTACATGCCTCATGTGTGGACAAAGGTTTGTTTTCCCAAGGCCAGAAGATATTTTCTTTCTTTGTGTTGCTCAATTTGAATTTATGTTAGACTTCCTTTCATGAAGAAATCGAACAGTTCATTTTCTGCCAAGCGACAAGTTGAGAGACTATCACGGCATATATTGTGCCATGGGAATGTCTGTGTATAGCAATAACCTGTGTTCCACCAGACCTGAAAATTTTTGAACCATTGTAAAACAGTTGTTCCAGAGTGCAAAGCATATTTTGAGTGGAGTTGAATTCTGTAAAAACTTCTAATGTGTGTATCATATGTACAAAATCTCTCCATGAAGCCCCTTCAAATTCACTGTCTCTGGCCATTCTAAATGCATTAGAATTTACTGCATGATGTTATGGTCTTTAAAAATGCTGTATAAAGCAAAATGTTCCATGAACAGATAAGCTTTCATAATATAAAAAGAATTAATATTAACGCTATTTTTAGTTATTACTTACTATGAGTACTAGGAAAGCCCACAGTTTTAAGCTGGTGCACCAAAACATTGCAGCCACAGTGCACGCAGTTTCTGGATGCTTTTAATCATCCTTGCTTCCTCAGGCAAAAACAACTTACACTCATTGACCCTAAATGGCAGAATTCACTGTTAGTAATTCTGGTTGAAATCTGTTGTTAATACCTCATATTTGTCAAAAAATTCCCCCATTCTAGGTTATAATGTGTACTGCAATTGAAAAACACAAAGGATACCAGAGACCATACGGTTTTTAATTTCCTTAAAAATACAAAGCTAGGGAATTAAATGCCTGCTAATGAAGTGTTACATTTCTTAGTTTTCTGCAACTCATTTTAATTGAAAAAAAAAATCCCCGAAAGTGTCTCCCATTTTCTTATTCTCCGAAGAGAAATAAGAAGGATCTATAAAAGAACATGCAGTTCAGTGACTAAAGAGTGGAAGCAAAAAAATGGTATTCTTTAAAAAAATACTGCATTCCTTTTGTATATATTGGAAGAGCCTTAGAGTTCAGATGTTCCAAGATTTATTTTTAACAGGTTTTTCCAGCAGCCAGATAGATATTTCAGTAATATAATTTCAGCACTTTATGGGGGTGACAAATGAACATATTAGGCTCACCTGACCCCCAGCAACACTGCACTAAATTACCTTTCCTCCAAACAGAGCTCAATATATCTCTTTCTTCCTTGAAATGCCGACTAAAGCAGCGAGAGGCTGATGAAAAATATGTTGTGTTGACACCAGGATAAAGCAGTAATGGAAATGTGTGAAATCATAGCCTGTCTCTGGGATCAGGTACAACTAGGATTTATGATATGAGGAGACTTCCTGCGAATCCTGACCATTCAAGGGGAGACAACTGTTTATGCGTCCTGGGGAGGTTAGGAGGCACAGTTCTAGGGAGGTAGGCAAGCTAGTCTGGGGGACCCTAGCTGACCCACAATATCTCATTTCTTCTCTGTACTCTGTCTTTGTATCAAAGAAGTTTCACTGTTACTTAAGAAAGGGCTGTGTTTCAACAGCATCCTTGGGTTTCAGATTCTGTTGTCAGTTACAGAATGAGTCTAAGAAGCACAGAACTCTCAGGTATTCAAAACATTGCCACTGCAACCCTCTCAGAGACTGAAGACAGAGAAGGTGATATGGGAATATGGAAGAAAGGGGAGGGAGAAGCTTGCCTTAAGGGAAAGGAAGGGTCAAAGAAGGGAAAAAGCAGGAGAGAAGAGGGAGTGAAGGGAGAATATAGAAAAAGAGGTGGAGGGAGAAGGGAAATAAAGAGAGATGTTTCTATTGTTTCAAGTAAAAATCATATACACCTTAGGGGCAACCCGCACGGGCCCCCCTTCTGTCCCTGTCTTGGACAGAAGCGTTCTTTCTCTCAATAAATATATTCTGCTCTTAACCTCCGTTGTTCCTAAAATTCATTCTTCGGTTTTAGAGAACATGAACTTGTCTGATATCATTCAGGTTGGGATATTTATTTTCCTGTATCATTTTGGAGGTCACCACCGAGATACTTAGACGGAGGTAAGAGTTTGCTTTTCTTTCATAGACTCTGGATTGGGACTCATTTAGGTAACATTTTTATGCTTCAAATTGTTACGCTTTTTGCCTGTTGCTTATAATTGCTTATGCTTTGTCCTTTTACATAGTTTTGTCAATATGTTGATAAATCTAAGTTAGAATATGACAAGGTTATAAATTATGACATTTCTTTAATCAGACATTTTATTCCTGTTTTGTTCTGGTATATATTGTGTTTGATGTGTTTGAACTAGTTGCTAAATGTACTGGTTTTCCATGCTTGAGGTTGTTCAGCTAGGGAGAGTAATGTTAGAATGCTCCTAGTGAATTTTAGTATAAACTATAAGATGGGTATCTTTAAATCTAGCTCAGACTTAGAAAAAGAACTGTAGCCTGTTTCAACTAAGTTAAGCCCGTAGAAAATGAGTGTTTATTAACGCCGGAGACAGGGAAATCACCTTAGAGAAAGAGCACATACCCCGTCGTTGGGTCAGATGAGACATTGGAATTTTGCCCGTCCAGGAGAACACACATAAAAGCCATGTCCCGGCTTAGTGTTCTGGGCAGGTCTCCCTCGGGAGGCTGAACCTGAGACACAGTGGAGAGAACCGACTTCTGGGTGACACCAGAAGGAGCTATCTCTGAAAGCAGCACACTTATGGGACCAAAACATATTAGTCTAAGGGAGGATCTCCAACCTTTTCTCTTCTCTTAGGTCTAGTACAGATAATCTTATTCAGGCTTTTAACTATCCCTTGTAAAATTTTGGCAAACAGTGGTCACTCTGCCAGCTAATTAAAAGCTCTTAGAGCAGCTGCCACTCTTAGACGCAGAGGACAGGTTTCCCCAGCATCTCTTTGGTGAATCCCCATTAAAGCCAATGGCTGATGGAATGTTGACCAGAGAGACGGCTGGATTCCTTTCTGGAGACTGATCTCTGGTGTGCGGGCCAATAGAAACTGAGAGCTGAGGGGTCGTGGCCAGGGCTACTCTCTGGCGGATCCCAAAGTTCCCTCGGTGGAAACTGGCTCCTGACCACTGAAAAAATCTCCACTTATCTATCACACCTATTTCTCTCTGCCAGTAGACTAGGAATTCTCCACAAGCTCTTCAGTGGAGCCACCCTTCAGAAACTAGGCTGAGGGAGTTTACAACAGTTTACATTCCACAGGCTAGGAGGGAAACGATTCACATTTGTGCCTTACATACTAACTAAGAGCAACGAGGTTCTTATAAGTCTTAACTAACTTCCCTTGTAACAATATTTAAATGTGGTTGCTAGATGGTAAATTTGTTTAACCTGTGAGCTTCAAAGTTTAAAACATAGTCCTGTCCTGTTATTAAGAAAGGTTGCCTAGGTGAGTAGGTAATGAACCCAGGTGGCTGAAGGCTTTGTCCAGTGCATGGGACAAAACTCCTCTAGCCAGTTGTTGGTTCTATTTAAGAGGTGATCTCCTTTGTGGCTCGAGAATATCTAAGCACTTCCAATTTGCCTTTTTATGCCTGTGTCCAAAGAATAAAGAATAAAGAGCAATAGTTTATTACAAAGAGATGCTTCCTTTAGATATTCCTGTTACCATATCAATTGTAACTCAGCTTGTAGATATCCAGTAGGAGTAAGTACACGGTTCATGAGTTTTCTGGGAGGATAAAATTGTGCATCAGTTTGAGGGTGGATAGGCTGATCAGATTTTGTCCTCTGCTCTCTCCAGACGGCATCCACCTGCCCTGGAGTGGAATCTATTTAAGGGATGCCTTAAGGGTACAAGGACCAATTAGAGATAGGGAGGAGACGTCCAAACTCTCTCTTCTTGTTTTACATGGAAAACTCAGTCATAGTTGCTTATTCATCTCAGTTCTGCATGCATGAGTGGCCTAATGTGATATTAATTATGATACTATTTTACAACTAGAAAGATACTGTAAAAAGGAAGGAAAATGGTCTAAAGTGCTGTACGTTCAAATTTTCTTTGGGTTAAGAAATAGTCCTTATTTACTTTCAAAATATAAAAGCGATCCACAGGAAAATGGGACACCTCACATTCTCAAGGCACCCACTATTCCAGAGCCTGAGACTGCTGCTCCCCAATATTCGGAGCTTCAGGACCAGACAGCTTTAATCAAGACCTCACCCACCATTCCTGAACCTTGCCCTTCTAAGTTAGAAGATAAAGCTTCTAGACCAGCTGTAATCCAAGCTTCTCCAGAACTATACCCTTCCTTAGCTGAGTTTAGACAAGCTTCTCAAGGACAATATCCATTACAAGAGGTAATTGGACAATTTGGAACTGCCAGAGTTCACGTGCCTTTTTCTCTCAGTGACCTAAAACAAATAAAGTCAGATCTTGGAAAATTTCTAGATGACCCTGATAAGTACATTGAGGTATTTAGAGGCCTCACTCAGACCTATGAGCTAGACTGGAAAGATGTAATGTTACTCTTAAATCAAACATTGACCCCTAATGAGAAAGAGGCAGCACTACAGGCTGCTATAGTATTTGGAGATGAATACCATATTATTAATTTCAGAAGGCCAGAAGAAAGACAAGAAGGGGAACTACCAGTTCCCACTGGAGCTCAAGCTGTCCCTATCCAGGACCCCTACTGGCCTAGCAACCATATGGGAGACTGGAATAGGAGACACTTTCGGACATGTATTCTTGAAGGTCTAAGAAGGATAAGAGCTAAGCCATTCAATTATTTTAAATTGTCAGCTGTCCAACAAGAAAAAAGGGAACATCCCTCTGCTTTCTTAGATCGCTTACAAGAGGCATTGATAAAACATACTTCCCTAGATCCTAATTCAATAGAGGGACAAGATATTCTTAAAGATAAGTTCATTACTCAGTCAGCCCCAGATATTAGAAAAAAGCTATAAAAAAGGATTTTGCCCCAGATAGTTCCCTGGATGTGTTAGTAAAGATTGCCTCCTCAGTATTTTATAACCGTGATGAGGAGGAAGCCAAGGAGAGAAAACAAAGAGACCGAGAAAAAGCAGCTGCCTTTGCAGCAGCACTAAGAGAAACAAACCCTAAGTCTGATTCTCGGGGCCCCAAGAAATCCACGACTACCTTGGTCTGCTACCGCTGTCAGAAGCCAGGTCACCTTAAGAGGGACTGTCCTAAAAAGCCCCCTGGGCCATGCCCTAGCTGCAAAGGTGACCACTGGAGGTCGGACTGCCCTCTGAGGTGAAGGCCCCAGAGTTCAGACCCATCCTACCAGTTGGTCCAACAAGAATGAAGGGGCCCGGGGCACACTTTGCCCTCTCCCTCTGGCCGGACTGTCATCTACACAGAGGAGCCCTGGGTAATCATGACTACAGAGGGAAAGAAAACCAGCCTATTGCTGGACACTGGCGCAAGTCTCTCGGTCCTTCTTTTCAATCCTGGCCTTCCTTCTAGCTGCCATACCTCAGTGAAAGAAATCACTGGAGAGGAGGTAATTCGCTATTTTTCACAACATTTAGGCTATAACTGGGATGGTTTTCTTTTTTCGCATTCTTTTTTGATAATGCCTGAAAGTCCAGTCCCTCTTTTGGGAAGAGATGTTTTATCTTGTTTAAATACTATAATATATATGCACCCATGTCAGGTACACTGTCTTCCCCTTGTAGAGACAGAAATAAATCCTGAAGTATGGGCTACTAAAGACAGAATAGGTAGGGCATTGAAAACTGCTCCAGTACAGATATATCTCAGAGATTCTACTATTTTCCCTAATCAGAGACAATATCCTTTAAAACCTGAAGTTAAAAAAGGGTTGTTGCCTATAATGGATAACCCAAGGACACAAGGTTTACTTAAGCCCTGTAACAGTCCATGCAACACTCCAATTTTGGGAATTCAAAAGCCCAATGGGAAATGAAGATTAGTGCAGGGCCTTAGATTGATAAATGAGGCAGTAGTGCCAATTTACCCAATGGTACCTAACCCATATACACTCCTTTCTCAAATTCCAGGAGATGCCAGTTCGTTTTCAGTGTTAGATTTAAAAGATGCTTTCTTTTGTATTCCTTTACAGAGAGATTTGCAGTTTCTCTTTGCTTTTAAAGATCCTCACATCCTAGGCCTTGGTCCATTTAAAATACTTACAGACAGGCTAATGACTGGTTTGCAACAGATTAGCTTACTTGCCCTAGAATTAGATGGAAAGCCCCCAATGGCACTCATTGGTCTTGTGGGACCAATTTGTGGCCCTGGCTACCCCCTGGGTGGATAGGAAGATGCACGTTAGGATTTGCCTGGTTACAAGGCAGGAGTGTCAAAACTACTGACAAACCTGCTAATTTACCCCGCTTACAGCACCGATGGTCTAGGAGGGTGTTTCACTGGTGTGATCACTTGGCCTCTGTCTTTATCCCTTCCCTAGGGTTAGAAGACGTCATGCAGCACATCGAGGCCTTAACTAACTATACTCAGCTGGCCTTAAGTGACACCACAGCTGGTCTCTG
>PVLD010003600.1:117742-139832 GCA_004027595.1 Dinomys branickii
GCATTAGACATTCTAACAGCAGCACAAGGGGGTACCTGTGCAATTATAAAAACTGAATGTTGTGTGTACATTCCTGATCCCTCTGCTAATGTCTCAACAGCTATTCAAGATATCAGGCAACAGATCAATGATATGTCAGATTCTAAAAATCCCTGGAACTTATCCTCTCTATGGGAGGCCATCACTGGTTCCTCTTGGTGGAAATCTTTGTTAACTATATTTATAATAATCTTGTTGATCTTATTATTTGGCCCATGCATACTTAATTGGTTCTTTGCCTTTGTCTCCTCTGGACTTAAAGCTATGCACCTACCCAAGATAAAAACGCCAGTGTCTATCAAGGGCCTTCAGATAGACACTCTGGAGAGTATCTCTGACTGCCGATCAACAACTACGATCCCTTTCAGCCTGAAGAAGCCAGAGCGGTCATCGCCCGTTACACCCTCACGGCAGTTCGGGTTACTTCTTCAGAGGGGGAATATTATAGACAGCTGAGATAGATAGAAATACTATAGGCAGTCAGACAGGGCTGGGCCCTCGCAGAAGCCAACATGAAAGATAAGATACCTGTGGGCCAGACCTCAAGACGGAAGACTAAACAAATGCATCCACATACCTCCCCAGGGATGAACAGCAGGGATTGACCACCTTGAAGAGTCTTTGACCTGACCCTTACGGGAAAAGCCCCTGACCTAAGCCTTACGGGAAAAGCCCCACTCTGCATGCCCGCTTGTTACGTGACTCGCTTTCCCACTTGATCCCAGTCCACTCAGTCTTACCTGGACAATTATACCTGTAATCTTATTGGCGGACCATAGTTTTGTCCATTTCCCCTACCTTGGACCCGCCTCACCTCATGGTTTCTCCCTATAAAAGTCCCTGACAAAGACAGAGTTGGGGGCAACCCACTCGGGCCCCTCTTCTGTCCCTCTCTTGGATAGAAGCTTTCTTTCTCTCAATAAATATATTCTGCTCTTAAAAAAAAATCACATACACCTTAGATCACAGGATTCAGCATGCTTAAAGATTACATAACCATCTGTTGGTGTTTGTGGGGAACTGGCTCCAGCCATGCCCAGGGGTGCCAAATTTGTGAATGCAGTATTTGGGTCTAACCTATATGCACCCTTCCATGCACATTGTCATCTTTATGTTACTTATCCTATGGGATATACACATTCTATGAGTAGCTGTTATACTGCATCACTTAGGGACTAATGACCAGAAGAATAACTCTGTGCATATTCAGTACAAATAGTCTTTTTCCAGGTATTTTCAATCTACAATTGGTTGAATCCATAGCTGCAGAACACAGACATGGTGGGCTGAGAAGAATGAGTATTTCAGACTACCCTTTTGGGCAATGAAGGTGTATATGTAGTATTTACTTGGTTATCTTAGTCCTTAGCTTTCTTTGGAACAGGGGGCTGGCCTCAGGGTGGCAGGAGTCTAAATGTCACCATGGCTCAAGCTCTGTGTTCTCTGAAGAGTGTGGAGAGGTCTGGTAGTTCTGTGAGGCTTTCTGACATAACCAAGATGAGAAAATGTTCATTCATACTGCCCTGAAGCTTGCACTCGCTAGCCATCTAGCCTCCAAAATTCTAAGGACACATGCATCATGTCTCTAACTGTCATAAAATAATTTCTGTCCCTGAGGAATCTTGGTAGACAACCATTTGGAGTACTGTTTTACTCACCTAGTTCATTTCTCTTCCTGGAAAGATATTCTTTTTTTTTCTTTTTGGCCTCACAAATGAAATGATAGTATCTGCTTCAAAACCATGAAAATTAATAGGGATTATATTTGAATGAACTTATCTCTTTGATAGTGATGTCCATTACTAGAAAATATGAAATGTTTACAGCATGCCACTCTCACATACTTCCCCAGGGTACAAACGCGTTTTTTATTCATTTATGTCCTATTTTTGCCTACTTGGCATTCAAAGCAGCAGCAGAGATTATATACACGAAGCTGCCATTTTAGGAAATGGCTCATAAAAACAGTTGAACATGAAACAGATAAAGCAAGGAGTGAAGAATCCTATAATAGAGTAGTTGTTGTCCTTATAAATCAGTCTATGAGGGATTTTTTTTAGAGTCAAACTGCTTGAATGCAGTGATCATTAATTTATCTGATACAGATGAGGGAAAGGATGAAATTTAAAGCGACAATGTAGCCATTGTAAATGCATGAAGATTAAGTACAATAATAGTAGTAGGTGACACCATTGATCACTAGAATTCCGATCCACATGCATTTGCTTCTCCCAGTCCTCCTAGCTAAATTCTGAGACATGGTGGAGGAAATATATTGCAAATTACTGAGGAGAGCTCACCAGAGGGCTTTTTATGTAAGGGCTGAGAATTATCTTTGAAAATTGCTTATCCTGGACCAAGGTGCTAAATGACTGAGATTGCTTTTTCAGCTGAACAAGTAATGCCCTTCACGTTTATCTTCTTTTTTGTTAATGCGTGTCTATAATACATGATGTCTGCCTTCCTTTTGGGGAGTTAGTGTGACTTCAGTCCTCCTTTCATCCGCTTTCCCTTCCCTCCTTCTTCCCTCCATTCATCTCTTGATCTGCTTCCTTTTTTTTTCAAGGTTCCTTATTTCTGAATCATAAGTGAGACTTACGATGTAAATTTGAGCAGCTAAAATGACCTGCAAGTTTTGTAAGTGATTAGGACACAAACCACATAGCTTTAGAGGTACCTTTCATGTAGGGAACCTGACAGGGTAGGGAGAGGGGAGAGGAGGGTAAGAAAAGGGGTTGGAATGGTGCCAATGGTGAAGGTATGATAAATGCATGTGTGGGTATGTCACAGTCAAATATTATGTTACACAATTAATAGGAGTTAATTTTATTAAAAAAATAATAAAAGACACAATAAAGCAGAAACAGGGTGTAGGTACTCATTCCTAAGTACCCTGGCTACTGAAATAATGGGTCCTCTGAGCCTCTGCAGAAGATGCTTACTTGAACAATGGAGAACGCAGTGAGCAAGTTAAGTTCTTAGCAAAAAAATGGAAGAACAGTATTGTAGCTTTTTAGAGTCAGTGGTGTTCCACAGAATTCCTACTTGTGCGATGCTCCTTGATACACATTAGGGAATTTTGTGTTGCATTCGAAGTTTTGACTCTCTCCTCAGAGCGCTGAAACAGTGAAATGTAGTGACATGTTTACTGTGATCTCATTCTTTCGTGGAACCTAGAAACATTGAGTTTAAACAGGAATCTCTCTTTAGGGTAAGATAAGTTAGAGATTTTGGCCTGCCTTGAATTCTTTGTAGACTGAAAACATTGAGATAGGTCAAGACATTTCAGAGGATGTTTATAGTTTGACGAGATTTCTGGTTTTAACCTTAGCAACTGTCGGAATGACTTCGCACTCTCAGGGGCTGGGAATTAGGGTTCTGCTCCGGCTAACGGAAATTGGGATAGAGCAACTGTAGGCTCCCTTAATGTTAGTACAAGAGAAATCTCCTTGGGGTTTTCCTGGAGTGTGCTTGGAGGGTGATTCTGCCTGAGTTTGATGCCCCGTCCATGCCCACCTGAAGTCACAATAATCCTGCATCTTGGGGTACCTTCTTAGTAGTACTTCTCTACCATGAATACCCATATTCTACTTGACCAGAGGTCAGACTCTCAGCACCCTCTGTTCTCTGGGATGCTAACTCAAATGTAAAAAATCAAAAAAGGCCCTTGTATACTCAAAATAGTTTCCATGTCCCCAGACTAAAGCCATAGGCTTTCCTTCTCGCAGGCTTATGTGTTTTTACTTAAGAGATTGTTTATTCTTACTTAACCTAGGTCAAAACTGCGGCTTTTCTGGTTTCCTGGCTCAAAGCAAATTCAAAGTTAGAAATTAGAAAGGAGAAGAGAAAGTTAGAAGCCAGAAAACTGGCATCAATGAAGCGACAGTTGTTAAAGAAGAAAGAAATAGAAAATTAAGAAACAGAACGTGCATGTTTTACAGGATAATGCAGGGATGGTGATTCATCATGATTGCACAGTTATCAGAAAGGCCACATTATATTCTTCGGTTGCTATTTTCAAAAGAGAGGAAACTATTTAATGTAGTTTTCAAAAATTTACATAAGATGATATAAAAAATGAGATTAAGCATCTAACAGGGTAAGTTTGAACTAACCAGATGAAACGCACGGCCTTCCTCTTTCCCAAAGATGATTGCTGTATTTGAATTCTCAGAGCACTTTATTTGTGCCTTTCTAATGGCACTTGCTGTTTTCATCATTGTATTACAGTCATTTGAGTTCGTACTAAATGACTGTTAGCTCACTCAGAGGCATGCGGGAAGCTGGATTTGTGTCATGCCGTGATGTATGTGACTTTGATGAGTCACTCTTTTGAACTTTAGATTTTTTATTTGCAAGCCATAGATTTGGAAAAAAATAAATTAACAATCTAGTTTGTGGATTTTATACCTTTATGTAGTGATACAGATTTCATAGATAAAGGGCAGGGGTATAAATAGATTCTAAATTTAAACACTAAAGACATCACAGCAAAACCAGTTACATGGGTCTCTTGCTGGATAAATGCTCATTCTTTGCAACATACATAAAGAAGATTAATTATTTTTATTTTGAAGAGAATAGAAACACCATAAAAATGGCACTGAATTTCAAAGCAAGACGATAGGAAATTAACAATGGTTATTATATTGCATATTATTATCTTCAAGGTAGTTGCTCAGAATAGCAGCTATAGGCCTTAAAAATTGATCAAGCAATATAAGCACTAACTATTCCTTTCCATAAACTAACAGAAATTAGTAGTACAACTTTTTAGCTTATATGTATATATCCGTATATCTATATATTCTTTACTTCTTTTCTCCTTTCCCGCATCCCAGTTGTTCTCTCTTTTTGAGGAGTTTCTCTCCCATAACGTCTATTGTCCCTTCTGGGTCTTGTTTATTCTTTCAGTTTCTTACACTAGGGAGACAATACAATGTTTACACATGCGTGTCTGATTTGTTTTACTTATGAGTATGGTCTCTAGTTGCATCCATTTACCTATAAAGGCCTTGAGTTTATCTTTCTTTATAGCTGAGTAGTACTCCATTGTATACAAGCCACATCTTTTTTATCCAGTCTTTGATTGATGGGCATTTGGGTTGCTTCCAAGATTTAGCTATGACAAATCATGCTGCTATAAGCACGGGTGCTCATATGATACTGTGGTATGATGTTTTCAACTCTGGGAAGATATCCAGGAGGAGAATAGCTGGGCCAAATGGGGCCTCAAATTCTAGTTTTTTGAAGAATCTCCACACTGATTTCCACCTAACAGTGGAAAAGGGTTCCTTTTGCCCCCCACCCCCACCAGTATTTCTTATTGGTTGATTTCTTGATAACAGCCATTCTTTCTGGGGTGAGATGGAATCTCAGTGTTGTTTCAATTTGCCTTTCTCAGATGACCTGTACTGTTGAACATTTTTTCATATATTTATTTTCCATTTGTATTTCTTCATCTGGGAAGTGTGTATTCACCTCAGATACCCAGTTTTGGATTGGGTCTTTGAATTTTTAAGGCCTAATTAAAAAAAAATATGTTCTAGATAGAAGTCTTTTGTCTGAGGGACAGTTGGTTAAAATTTTTCCCAATTTATGGGCTTTCTTTTCATTCTAATGGTGATTTCTTTTGTTCTGCAAAAACTTTTTAATAAGATGAGATCTCAGTTGTTGATCCTTTGAATATTTCCCGTGAAGTTTGGCTTTTGTTCATGAACTCTCTGTCCATCTCTGTGTCTTCAAGATTTCTACCTACATTCTCTTCCAGTCTATTGAGTGTTTCTGTTTTAATATTTAGATCTTTGTTCCATTTAAACTAGAGAAACACCCAACCAAAAAAGAGAACTACAGGCCAATCTCCATAAAGATAGTTGCAATATCTGCAATAAAATGCTAACAAACAGAATTCAGTAAATCATCAAGAAGATTATACACCATGACCAGTGAGATTCACTCCAGAAATGAAGAGATGGGTCAACATACACAAATAAACAAATGTAATACACCATATCAACAGAGCCAAAGACAAAAATTACATGATCATCTCAATCAATGCAGAAAAAGCTTTTAATAAAGTCCAACACTCATTCATGATAAAAGTCCTCCAGAAAATCAGAATAGATGGGCTTTACCTCAATCTGATAAAGGCCATCTATGACAAACCAACAGCCAACACCATATTAAATGGACAAAAACTGAAAGCTTTCTCTGTAAAATCAGAAACAAGAGAAGGATGGCCATTATCACCACTCCTATGCAATATAGTCCTGGAAACATTAGCTAGAGCAATTAGACAAGAGAGAGAAACACAAGGAATAAACATAGGAATAGAAGAAGTTAAATTATCATTTTTTTGCAGATGACATGATACTCTACATAGAAGACCCTCAAAACTCCACCAAAAGATTTCTAGATTTAATAACCAAATTCTGTAGTGTAGCTAATACAAAGTCAACACCAAAATCAATAGCATTCCTGTACACAAACAACAAACTCTCTGAGAGAGAAATTAGGGAAACCACACCCTTCACAATAGCATCCAAAAACTCAAAATACTTAGGAGTCAATCTAACAATGGAAATAAAAGATCTGTACAGTGAAAATTACAGTACTCTGCAAAAAGAGATCAAAGAGGATTTCAGAAAACGGATTTCAGAAAAATTTCATGGATAGGAAGAACCAACATTGTGAAAATGGCCATACTGCCAAAATTTTTGTACAGATTCAATGCAATCCCAAACAAAATACCATTAGCATACCTCGCAGATACAGAGAAAACATTCTTAAAATTCATTTGGAATCAAAAGGGATCTCGAATAGCAAAGGCAACCCTGGGCAACAAAGGCAAGGTAGGAGGCATCACAATTCCTGACTTGAAATTAGACTGCAAAGCTACTGTGATAAAATCAGCATGATACTGGCAAAAAACCCAAAAAAACAAAACAACAACAACAACAAAAAACAGTCCTGAGGATCAATGGAACAGACTAGAAGATATAGACATGACTACAAACACAGCTAGTCACCTTATCTTTGCCAGAGGGGTGAAACATGTTCACTGGAGAAAACATATCCTCTTTAATAAATGGTGCTGGAAAAAATGGCTTTACACGTGCCAAAGACTAAAATTAGACCCATGTCTATCACCATGCACTAAACTAAACTAACAATTAATTATAATCATTACTTCAAAATTATAGAGGGCATATTGTATTCTTAGTCGCTCAGTAACCATTTTTTCTCCTGATATGAGTTTGGAAAAATACTTTTGTTATTGTTTTAGTCCATGTGGTTCTAATAAAGTAACCATGTCAGTTGGGTCTGGAATGGTCAAAGACTGAGGCCTGCCCAGTCAGCACCTCTTAGGATTAATGACTGATTCAGAGACAACATGAGAATCAGGCTAATTCTGTGACTTTTAAAGTAACTGTTTACACATTTAGGAAATATTTAGAAGTTGCACCTTGGTAATGCTTTATATTTTCCAGAAGTGATACTCCTATGAAAATGAAAATGTAGTTCCTATTGATTAATATATAAATCACATGTATCAACAACAAAACATATATTCTTTTATTCTGTACACAAATTTAAACAGATCCTTAGTAGCCCAATCTGCTTGTAAGTCACCCCAATAAGGCCCAAAGTTTTTAGATTTTATTGATGTGGTTCTTTTTGTTGCATGCACCCACCCCTTGCTAAACAATGCCCAATTCCAGCATGATTTGAAATAGGAAAGGACATTAAACCATTCTGATGACTTACCCACTAAAATGCAATTCATTAGACAAGCAGGTATATGTGGATGCCGGTGATTCCTCTCTGACTAGCGTCTTCTCTGTCCCCTGTCCAGCATTGCTACCCAACTCTACCACCTGCCCTGATGTCTGCTTATCTCTCAGCAAGTACTAGACAACTACAGAGTTGCAGAATTGCATTCCACTCTTCCTCCTTTTCCTCCTTGCTGATCAGTATCCCATTATAACTTTCAGTTTCAATTAATGCCTGCATGCCTGAGTAGCAGCCATGCCATTAAAAATGATAGTTTTAATACCCTATGCTAAGCAGCACAGAAGTACTAAATATTTAGCCAGTAATCTAGGGAAGACCCACCCTGTGGAGGTTGTCCCCTTGATTCTCCACTGGACTATGCCTGTTAGAAATGCCTGCTGCCCTACAATTAGTTTTCTCATTCTTTATACAGCATAAATAGTATCCAGTAGGGCTTTTAATCAGTGTTTATGTGCAAGCATTGGAGAACCCTCTGTGGGGTCCGGGTTTTGTGATTCTCTCTCTTGTGCTGTGATGTCTTTCTGACCATGGCATTAACTTCTGAAGTGGCCCAGAATCTTCTCTAAGGGGATGCCATCATGCTCCACAGCTGTATTAAAGGGCTACTGTGGGTGGCCTTGGTTGATATTGCAGAGGAACCATGCTCATTTCGACTACTGTTTGTTGGACTAGCGCAGGATAACTGACCCACTGGATGTATGTAGGTCAAGGACTCGGGATGTTGTTTGGCGTGAAGGTGTAAGCTGGGCAAGGCAGACCGCTTTTCGTGGGAAATCAGTGATGGCTGCTGAAAGCGCTCAGAGATCACCTGGTACCAACAAGCCTCATTTAGGTACAAGCACAAATTAGAAGTTAACAAAGGCTAAAAGGACATAAAATACGGGGGGAGGGGCAGCACTGGGAAGAGAGTGTTAGTCAAAGAGAAGAACACACCTGATAACAGGTCATCAGCACCGCTGCTCTAATACTGGGGCAAAGTTTCAGGGACTGCTGCCGCCAGGGTTCTTGGCACAGCCCGATCTCAGACCCTCTCCAGTCCTGGTCTCTGAGGTCCAGGTATGTGACAGCCTCAGGTCACATGTGCCATGAACAACTTGCGTTTTGAGTTTATCCAAGTGAAGGATTTGTTTCGTACAGTGTAAGGAAATTGACTAAAATATAAAATAGCTGCTAACGATATGCACAACCTTTCCCCGCTTTGAATTTTTCATCTCTAAATAAAGTAAACTACATCTTGGGGGGTTGGTCCCCAAGGTTCATCCAGCTCTATATTTATAAACTAATTGATGGTCCTGTGGATAGTTATTCTCATTTGTGTATTTTGAAAATTCATTATTATTCATTATACTTACATGCCCAGTTATAATTGTGCACTGCCAAAATAACTAATTTTGCCAGCAGTAAGGGGAAATTGAAGTAACCAAATTTAAAATGAAGCACGGTTTATCATCATCTGTGCCAACAATACTATGGTAGTTTGGCATTAATCAACATCTTCATTGATATTATAAGGAGAATAATAAAGTTCAGTAAAAATAACATCTATGTTGCTCATAATGATTAATTCTTTCCTAGGGATAAACCAAATGTGACCTGTCCTTTTGTATTTGTCAGGCAAAAGTTTTTAATTTCCTAAACAATCAACTCGACCAAATATAAGCTTGTAGTTCATGGGACTGGGTCCTATTTCAATCAGGGCACTTGTTTGAAACCCTTAGAAATTAAAATTAAATATAAAACACAAAATAATGAGGGAAGAATAAGCTCATAAATAAAAGTCGTGCTAAAACAGTGTGAATTGAGTATGCCCTAAGGAAAGTAAAAGGAATATAAGCAGTTATTTTAAAATGACTTGGGAAAAGGAGTTACCATGAGGACAAGGAAACAAACATAAGAGATTACTGAAGAATATCTAGAAATAAATGAAACATAGTCTTTGAATAGTAGGAAGCGTATGTTAAGCAACCAAATATTTATTGAGTTGCTCTCCTTTGTTCTAAGTGACTGGGAGAGTGACAACACTGTCCTTGCTTTCTTGGACACAACTAATTCATTCATTCATGCATGCATGCATTTATTCATTCATTCCCTCACTGTATACTTATTGAGTATTTATTATCTGCCAGGTTCTATAATTGAGTTTAGGGTACGACATTCATAAATGCCTGCTCTAAAGTGTTCCTGGTATAAATAAGCGGTTGTGGGTGCTGTTCCTCATTACTGAATTTGGTTTTGCTTCTTCTCAGCATTCAGATCCTCACATTTAGCCAAGCACAAAGCAACCACGGGGGGGGGGCGGGGGGGAAGTGCATGGTTCAGCTTGGATGAGGTATGTGAGGTATGTGAGGTATGTGAGTAAGGTGTGGCAGACGGGGCATAAGTGGAAGTGACCCCCTCAGTTCAGCTTTTGCAGAAGGCACTGATCACCGCCTTTGAATCTTGTCATCACCTGTTCTCTATTCCACCATTTGAAACATGGCTGATGCTGGAATTGCTGCTCAGACAATGACTGGAGATTGCATCTAGGAGTAGTACAGTGGAAATTCAGGCTCCGCATAATTGGAAACCTTCCACAACCTCTAGACTCTGTATGTATGAGTTTATGTATGAGAAAAATCAATATCCTCATTGTCCTACTCACTCTTTTTATGGTCTCTGTTGTACCTTAACCTAATCCTAAAGGAATGGTGTTTCTTTCTTTCTTAGTTTTTAAGTATAATTTATACATGATAAAGTCCATAAGTTTGAAGCACATAGTTTGATTAGTTTTGTAAATATATACATTCATGTGACTACGACCATAGGGAAAGATACCCTTCACTTAATATAATACTTTAGAGACAAAAATCATTGTATGTGTTTGTGGTACACTTTTTTCATTGCTGAGTAGTATTCTGTATTATTTAGGGTATTGGGGGAATTTATCTATCATCTATCTATCTATTTGTCTGTCTTTTCCTTCTTTGGTGGTACAGGGAATCGAACTCATGACCTTGTATCCATCTCTCTGAGGAAATGTATTTTAAGGAATTGGATCAAGCGACTGTGGAGGTTGGCAAGTCCAAAATTTGCAGGGTGGGCTGTTCAGGCTGAAGTGCCAGGGAGAGTTGAGGCAGAAGGAAGCCTGCTGGCAGAATTCTGTGTTCTTCAGAAGATGTCAGTTTTCATCCAGTCTTTCATATGATTGATGAGGCTCGTTCACATTACGGAAGATAATCTACTTCATTCTAAGCCTACTGATATGGTAAAATCACCTGAAAAATATTTCCACAGGAAGATTTAGATTTATGTTTGTTCAGATATATAGTTAAGGTGACACATGAAATTAACCACAACATATTCCATTATATATATATATATATATATATTGCAATTTTTTGTCCCTTTACTTGGTGATGGAGATTTGAGTTATTTTGATTTTTGGCTGTTAGAAGAAAAGTTTCTATGAACAGTTTGTACAAGTCTGGATACAGAGCATACTTTCATTTCTAGTTTATAAATACACATGGGATTATTGCATCATATGTAAAATTTGTATTTAAGCTTATAGGAAACAGAAACTCACACTCACAAAGTGGTTGTAGCAGTTTATTATATTCTAAATAAAAGTTATGAAATTCCAGTTGTTTCATATCCTTACCAACATTTGGTACCATCAATCTTTTATAAAGCAGCCATTTTAATGCACAGTGGCATAAAATTGTGATTTTTATTTCCTTTGCCCTAATGACTAAGTGTAAACTCATTTTTATTTATTTGCTTGCTTTCTATTTGTTTTTTCTCTTTTTGAGTTTTAAGAGTTCTTTTCATATATTATAGATGCCAGCCATTTATCATATATATATATATGATAAATTTATATATATATAGAGAGAATTTTCCATCAATTGGGCTTATCTTTTATTTTCATTTATTTTTTGATAGTGTCCTTAGGAGAATAGACATTTTTAATTTAGTTGAAGTCCAGTTTTATCAGTTTTTTCCTTTATAGCTTCTAATTTTTTTTATGGTTTCTATGCTTTTAAGACATATTTATTGTCTTAGTTACTTTTCTCTCATTGCAAAGCAAATATTCGGCATGCAAAGTTGTGTTTTCTTCTTTTTTAGTAATCTTATGTCTTTATGATAATACCACACTGTCTTGATTACTTTAAATTCATCTATGTATTTTTAAATGGCAAGGATACATATTTCTAATTTTGCATTCTAATAAAAATTTTGATGCTTTTAATATTATTTCTTATTATCAAATACTAGTTATATTAATAATGTTTTCTTGGCATCCTAAGTAAAAGGAAAATATCCTTCATGATTCAATAAGAGCAAATCTTAAGACTATCTGAGACACAGGTACTACCATCATATTCAAGCAGAAATCTACTATTTGAATGAAAGTAAGAATGCATAAATATTATAGAGCAAAAGAAAAAGAAATTATTGAGCTTTTTCTCCATGCCATGATCTTTCCAACACAACTTTCCAGTGCCCATGTGAAATGTGTAGCAATATTCTTACCTTTTACAGGAGAGAAGTTCCCCGAGGCCACTTGTCTAGAGTAATTGTGTATTTTAAAGATAGATTTAGTGAGATATAAACCAAATATCATATAATTCATTTATTTAAATTGTACCACTCAGTGGTCTTTAGTATATTAACAGGGATGCATCACCATCTACATAACCTAATTTTATAATATTTCCATCATCCCCCAAGAAAAGCATTATACACACTACCAGTCGTGCTTCATTCCTCCACATCTGTATTCCCTCTTCTCTATCGACTCTACCTCGATGGGTCCAAAACAAATACGGGCACTATCTATATCAGTTGCCTGTTTTGGACATTTTATGCAAATAAAATCATACAAGATGTGTTCTTGATTCACTGATTTTATATAGCATGTTCTCAAAGTTTATCACTGTTTTAGCACATGCACACATTTTATCTCTTCTTATTGCTAAATAATATTCTATGGTGTGGATATGTTACAATTTTGTTTATTCATTCATCAGTGAGTGAAATTTTCTTTCCAATTTGGGAATATGGATAATGTTATTTTAAATATTTGTGCACAAATTGTGCAGACATACATTTTCATTTGTCTTAGTTAAATATCTAGTAGTGGAATTGATTGGTCATATGGACTCAAAGAATTTAAATTCATAAGTGAAATAAACCACTCTCACATGTGTAAACATCACATTGTCTCCTTCGTGTGAGAAGCTGAAAGAGTAAATAAGACCCAAAATATATAATAGATATTGTGAAATGGGAAGAAACTGCTCAAAACAAAAGAGAAACTGGAATGGGGAAAGGAAAACAGGACAAGAAAAGGAAAAAAATATATTTTATATACATATATATCAATATTTTATACACACACATACACACACACTCTGTCTCTCTCTTAACAAGAGTTAAGAGAGTTATACTACTAATTTTCACTAGGCAATTGAAAAGAAAGGCTTATGCCTACATAGTTTGATGAATTTTTCATGCCTATATCTTGTAATATGGGCAACTACTTTGAAGATAACAATACACAATGTGCTAACTATTTGTTACTCTCCTACAGTCTTGTTTAAAAATTTTATACCATTGTGTTTTTCTTTTATTTAAAATTTAAAAATTCAAATGGATGGCTATAACCCTTGTTCTTTGCCTTTCCTATTATCTAAAATAGTTTTCCACATAATTTACTTACATGGAAGAATTATCTACTGCAATTGTAACTTCAACTTTGTCTTGCTTTTGTGGGAAATTGAATGAATAATAAAAAATTTTCTTCTATCTTCCCTGTATATTACCCAATAAACCATCTTGAGAACATAATCCTGACAAATTTTGGACCTCTAGGCTTGAGAGAAATTAAAGACTGCATTTAATTTCAAAGACAGAGAGCAAGCCTTCTGCAGGCCATTTCAAGAGAAGATGAGTGAAGGGATATGGTGTTGAAGAATGGCAGGTTGGGATTTGGTGAATTTCTAAGAGATGTGGGAAACGTATTCTCTAAGTGTAGGGCATAGTCGTGTGTATTTGTTAGGTGGATGCTGCTAAGTAGTGGGTTGGAGTACCCCATGGAGTGGATGAATCTCTGTGATCTGTTTGGAGGGTGGTAAGGGATTCACAGAATCAATGCTACTGAATAGTAAGTGGGACTGCAATAGGGGTGGTGAGCAACACACTGAGTGTGTTGTTTGTTCTCCTGTGCTCCTGAACTACACAAAGTTCCAGAGCCTGTATACAGTCTTGACAGTGACAGCTTAGCAATGGCAAGAACCGAACCAAATTTTCTCAGCTGCAGTTGAGTGCAACTTTAGTGATTTAGATTAAAAAACCCCCTCAAAACAAAAGTGACTTACTGCTAAACAAGATCTATTTAATACCTGTTTTTACTTTATGATGGATGCCAAGTTAGTTACCAGCCTTTTCAGACATATAATCCATCATGCTTTTAAATAGTGTGAGTAACACTATTATTATCTTTGTGGCTTTTCTAATTTTAAATAAATGACAAGCAAATGGGAAGTCAACCTGAGCAACAGAAAAAGTTGGTTATCAACATAAAGTCCGTGTGACATTCCATCATTTCCGCAAGTGAAAATTTGCAGCCGTAGTTCTTACCCTTGATCCCATGCCACCAGAAAGCCAGTTTTAAAATAGAAAATGGTTATGAAATTTGTCCAGCAGCAGATGTTTAACAAGTTGTTAAAAGAAGGACCACAACATTTAATGGCACTTTTTGTCTTTAAAAGCTTATTTTGACCAATGATGCTCAAGAAAACAGTAACAGTTCTTACTAGTTCTCAACGCTACCTGGATATTTTGCATGAATTATATCATCCGACTTTCACAATGAAAGCTCTTGGTGAATGGTGTTTTCATTCTTTTATTTATGAAATGCAAAGGCTCAAAGAAGATGCATCTATCTATAAGGGTCTGTCATTCATGTAAAAGCTAAGTTTTGATCATAGTTTTTTCACTTTTTCTCTGAAAATCAATTAATATAAATTCCACTGTTGAACACCTACTATGTGCCCCTCTGAACAGCTTCCTCCTACCAGCGACTTGGAACAGAATCCTCCTCTGCCGTCACTTGTATTTTAACCATCGTGTAGCATTTTCCTCTTGGCTGTTTCTTCCTTCCTTCTTGTCTCCCTGTTTATACTCTCTCAGCACCACTGCTACTGTTTTGTGTGGTATCCTGAGAGTCCACTTCCTGCTCAAGATGTTCTAGTAAACCAAGTTATATGTGATATAAACCAAGGAAATGAAACATCCAAGACACAATGACAAATTTAGCAATGGGCTTCCAGGGAACGTCTCAGTATGAACATTGACCACAAATTTAAGATTTAGGGAAGAAAATACTTTAAAAATAGAATAAAAATATTTTACAATATTAATTAACATATAGCTGTCTTATGCCACAGTTGAGAAAAACTTCTCAAAAATATCTTAAAAGCAAAATCTTTCTGCAATAAAACAGTTCACATGTGTACTCAAAATAGCTCAATAATAGATTTAACAGTCTGAATGTGCTTGGCTCACCCTAAATCCAAACTGCCCTAAATCTTCCAAATGTGGGACTGGAAGAAATTTGTTACTTGATTAGAATTTGATAAAATATAAGCAGCTAGGAGAAATCTGCCAAAAAGTGAAAGTGGGACACCACTCTTTAGGAGGCTTAGCTTTATTTCTAAACTTTATAATATAAATAAAAGCCAGCCAAAGCAAAAACTACAAATGCTGAAATTAGAAAAAAATGAAACACCATGTAAAGTAGTCCTTCCATCTGCCCTAAATGTTTTCGTAGTATAAGTCAGCTGGAAGGAATTCAAGTCCTGTTTTGGTTGTTTTACCAAGTACATTGCCTGCCCCAGGGTTTCATGGCTTTTCTGACTTAGCACTAAATTTTAAATATAGGGTATTTCATAAATATACTCTACTTAAATAGCATTGGAAATGTTAAGTTTCAGATTGAGACAAAATGCTCTTAATGAGACTGCAAATAAAAGATAATTATGTCTGACCTTGTTTACTTTTTGTGGTTGAAATGAAATCATATCTCATGTGTCAATTTATATTAGGAATTAACATATGGATTAGTATGGTTTCAAAGCATATGCTTAAAATTCTCATGACTGAGTTGTCTTCTTGTCAGCACATCTCACATTCCATGATTTTTTTAATTTTAAAAATAAAGGAAGAAAACATATTAACAAACAGACATCCATTTACTAAATAGCATAAGAACAATACAAACAATACAGAGTTACAGACAAAGTGGTAGGGAATTAACAATGGTTATTATATTATGTATTGATACCTTCAAAATGGTTTCTCAGGAAAACAAACAGAGACATCAATAATTATCTTCCCTTTTTATTAATGGAGACATTTTTCATCATGGTAGAATTGAGAAAACACTTCATTTTTAGGTAGTGTCCTTTAACTGAATATGTAATTGTTCTTCATTATTTTATTTCTCATACATATTTTCAAGTCAATCTAAGAGGTTTTTTATACATGACTTTCTCAGCCTATGTACAAAATATTACTTTCATTTTCCCCCAGCAAGATATTACATTAAAGTGTTTTGGGTGCAATGAGATCTATTATGTAAGCTTGTTATTTTATTTACCAATATCTTATTTTTTGGTCTTGGGGATTGAACCCAGGGCTTTGTGCATTCTAGGCAGCACTCAACACTGAGCTATGTCCCAAGTCTTTTTACTGTGTTCCTGTGACAGGGTCTTCTTAAGTTGCCCCGGTTGCGCTCCAGTGCAGAGTTGTCTTGCCTCAGCTGCCGAAGGGCTAGGATTATAGATATACCAATATCATAACCAACTTCAGGCTTTATTTCTTCCATGTTGATCTGCTCTAACCATTCTAAGTTAACACTTAACATGTAACCATTATTGTTTTTTAAATGGTGATAACACTGAGAGATTACCCTACAAATGTTTTAGAATGCTTACTGAAGAGGTACTAGGAAAAACACATTACTTATAAATTCTAACTACTATTTTAATTTTATTAGTACATGTTTGCAGTACATAAGGATTATATTTATTGTGGGGGTCGGTACACATGCATATCACATTTCAATTCTTTTTTCATCCCCTAACCCAAGTATAGCATATTTGAGAAATGCACATGTAATACACATGAAGTTCAATAAAAAAATCATAAAGTGAACACATCCACAAAAACACTACTCAGCTGAAAAAGTACAATGTTGTCAACACCCTTAAAAGCCTCATGTCCCCACTCAATGATTCCTCTTCCCCCTTGTGAAGGGTGATGCTATTCTAGTTTCTAGCAAGAAGAATCTTGAATATTTTTAAAATCTCCCTATTAGAATACCAGTGTTGGTCTGTCTGCTGTCAGTCACTATATACTTGTAAAATCTTCATGGTTTTGGTGGAAGCTGTTTATTTGAATATTTCATTATATTACATTAGATGGTTTTACAGTGAATTACTTACTTGTGTGTGTGTGTGTGGGGGGCTGGCCCAGGGCTTTTCTACTGAGCAAAATCCCTAACCATTTCATATTTTTGTTTTAACACAGAGTCTCCCAACTGAGATCAAAATTGGGATCCTTGTCCCTCAGCCTCCCAGAGTGCTGGGACACCATGCCCAGCTTTTTATCATCTTTATTGCTGTTTAGACTTTAAATTGTTTCCAAGCTTCTGATACTACATTTGTATTACATTACATTACGCTTATGCTATGCCACGCCACATCATCACATCACACCACACCACATGCTGGTGCAGAATTGTTGCAACAGAGTGTGCATGTATTCATTCAGTTTTATTTAATGTTATCAAACATCTTCTCAAAGTGGTGTGTTTACACTTTTTCTAGTTGTAATTGCTCTATGTTCTCACTAACA
This sequence comes from Dinomys branickii, assembly GCA_004027595.1. Taxonomy (NCBI): domain Eukaryota; kingdom Metazoa; phylum Chordata; class Mammalia; order Rodentia; family Dinomyidae; genus Dinomys; species Dinomys branickii. The sequence continues at coordinate 135,479 of PVLD010003600.1, forward strand.
CTTGGTATTGACTACCTTACCCCATTACTGATGTATGTAGCGTGATAGCACACTTTGGATTTTGGACTCATCTGATGACTAACGAGGTTACTCATTGCTAGTTAGTAAAGGTACTAATGAGCACCTTTCATTGTATTTTTCCGCCATTTGGATTTTTAATAGTGTATTTATTTAGTCTTTTGCATATTTTTCCTATTTTTCCATCATTTTCTTATTATTTGAGGCCATTATACATCTTTATATTGAATATGTTTTGCGGTTTTCAATTACATATGCTACATTTATTTTCTTTTCCTGTGTGGCATACTTCTCCACACACTGAAGATACATTAAACAGAGATTGTTAATGCTTATGTACTTCAAGTTATCAACTTTTTATACATTTGATGCTTTTTATATCTTATTTAAATTTTTTTTTTTACCATATAGTCTTAGTTTATATATGATTATAGCTGTCTCGAATGGTGTCTTTTTAAAGTTCACTCTAGACCTCCCATTTCTAGTTCTACAATTCATTTGGAACTGAATTTTCTGTGTGGTGTGAGGAAGGGTTCTGGTTTCAAGGCTCTTACAGAGATAACTCATTATTTCAGCACTATCTCTTATAAGATGGTCTTTACTGATTGCTGTAGCTCCAGGACTGTCATAAGTCAAATTTCCCCACGTACCTGGGTTGGTGTCTCATCTTCATTTCTGCTCTATTTGTCTACTTTTGCACCAAGGAAAACTATTTTAAATACTATAGTTTGTATTAAATTCTAACATCTATCTCTAGTTCTCCAGATTGCTGCTTCTTTAGTATTGTCTATTAGCCACTTAAGACTGGCCGAAAGTATCTGCTGGAATTGGGATTTGTGCTCCATCACAACTAAAGATTAATTTTTGGAGAACACTCATTTGTAAAACTAAAATCTTACCGTCCAAAAACTTAGAAAGAATATCCTTTTCTGTTTATTTAAGTCTTCTTTGTAAGTTTTCAGTAATGTTTCTTTTTAATGAAGAGGTTTCTATTATATTAATTTCTAGGAATTTGAAGACTTATAATTCTACTATATATGTTTATTGTTTAAATTTCATTTCCTAATTATTGTGGCTGATAAATAAGATTGCTTTTATATAGTGTATTTATCATGTCATTTGAAAATTTATTTACTAATTTTAAATTTTACTTACATATTCTTTTAAATAATTTACATACAGAATTATGTCAATATTATTCTCTTCTATTAAGTTTTGGAAGCTTTCTGCACAAAACTATATAATTTCTCAAATGTTTAATGGAACTCTCAGGTGAGGCATATCTGGGTGTGGAATCACCTTTGTGTAAATGATTTTAATAAATATTTCTTTATTTAATATCAAAATATTCATATTTTTATTATATCAATTTTAGCAAGGGGGTTTTCATTGTAGTTTTTAAGAGAACTGTTTATTGTAAACATTTTAACATTAGAATAAAAAGTTGTCCATTTGTAATATGATTTTTATAATACATAACTGTTCCATAGTGACTCATCCTTTTAAATTTCAAACACTTGTCATTTTTTATGTTTATCTTTTCTTTACCAATTTTTTTCAACTTAAAAGAACCAAATTTTGACCTTTTGGCCTTATTTTTTATGAGATTTTTAATATCACCTGCAGTTTGATCCACCTTGTTTCCTTTAGGTTTCTTAATTTGGATTGAACAGCTCTCTCTTTCTCTTTGAGATGGAGCTCAGATAATTATTTTTAGCCTTTTTAAAAAATTCTAATACACGGATTTTAGGCTGTTAGTTCCCCAGTAAGCACAGTATTAGCTGCACTTCACACATTTGGTTAAATTTTTTCCTAACTTTTAATATAATTTTTGTTTGAGTAATGGGTTATTTAGAAATTCATCACTTCATTTCTAAACATGAATGGATTTGCTACGGTTTTTTAAAAATTGATTTCTAGCTTAATTCTATCATGGTCAGAAAATATGTTCTTCTGATTTCAATATTTTAAAACCTGTTGACGCTTTTGTTTACTAATGAGCAGTTAATTTTAGTAAATTGTTATGTATGTTTGAAAATAAGACATTTATTTAGTGCAGTATTCTTTATACATACAGTACACAGTTAGAGATGTAGATTTTAATTTGAATTTACAGTATACAATATTTTTCCTGGGAAAAAATGGAACACTAAGTTTTTAAATTCATGTATATTTAAAGCATGTACTTGGTTATGGTACTTAGGGAAAACCTTTATGAGAAAGGAGTAAGATATAAGAAAGAGTTGGAAACTACAGTACTCTGATAAAAGAGATCGAAGGGGACTTCAGTGAATGGAAAAATATTTCTTGCTCATGGATAGGAAGAACTAACATTGTGAAAATGGCCATACTACCAAAATTGTTGTACAGATTCAATGCAATTTCCATTAACCTACCACGAGCATACCTCACAGATCTAGAGGAAACACTCCTTAAATTAATCTGGAACCAGAAGAGAGGCAGAATAGCAAAAGCAATTCTGGGCAACAAGGACAAGTCAGGTGGAATCACAAACCCTGACCTGAAATTATACTACAAAGCTAGTGTAATAAAATCTGAACCTGGTGCTGGCTAAAAAACAGACCTGAGGATCAGTGGAACAGACTGGAAGATGCAGACACAACCAGAAACACACTCATCCACCTTCTCACTGACGAAGGGGCCAAACAAGCTCACTGGAAGAAAGACAGCATCTTTAATAAATGGTGCTAGAGAATTGACTTGCCACTTACCAAAGACTGAAAATAGACCCAAGTCTATCACCATGCACCAAACTCAAGTCAAAATGGGTCACAGATCTCAATGTTAAAACAGAAACTCTAAATTTATTGGAAGAGAAAGTAGGTAAAAGTCTCAAAGACATAGGGATAGGCAGAGAGTTCATGAACAAAAACCAAACCATATGGGAAATACTTCAAAGAATCAACAACTGGATTCCTGGAATGAATCCTACCTGGTTGTGGTGTATAATTTTCCTTATGATTCGCTGTAATCTATTTGCCAGTATTTTGTTGAGTATCTTTGCATCTATGTTCATTAGATTGGCTTGTAGGAATGCAGGGATGGTTCAATATTCGCAAATCAATTAATGTAATACACTATATTAATATAGTCAAAGACAAAAACCACATGATCATCTCAATAGATGCAGAGAAGGCTTTTGATAAAGTCCAACATACATTCATGTTAAAAACCTTAGAAAAAATAAGAATAGATGGCCTCTACCTCAATCTGATCAAAACCATCTACAACAAACCAACAGCCAACATCATACTAAATGGACATAAACTGAAAACTCACTTTAAAGTCAGGAACAAGACAAGGATGTCTATTGTCATCACTCCTATTCAACATAGTTCTGGAAGCACTAGCCAGAGCAATCAGACAAGAGAGAGAAATAAAAGGAATAAGGATAGGAAAGGAAGAAGTCAAACTATCACTATTTGCAGATGACATGATACTATACATGGAGGAACCCAAAAACTCCACAAGAAAACTTCTGGAATTAATTGACAAATTCGGCAGCGTAGCCGGATACAAAGTCAACACTCAAAAATCAATAGCATTCCTGTACACGAACAACAAACAGACTGAGAGAGAAATTGAGGAAACCATACCCTTTACAATAGCAACCAAGAAATTGAAATACTTAGGAATCAATCTAACAAAGAATGTGAAAGATTTATTCAGTGAAAACTACACTACTCTGAAAAAGCAGATTGAAGAGGATTTCAATAAATGGAAAAACATACCCTGCTCATGGTTAGGAAGAACTAACATTGTAAAAATGGTCATACTGTTGTACAGATTCAATGCAATTCCCATCAAACTACCGTTAACATACCTCACAGACCTAGAGAAAATATGCCTCAAATTCATCTGGAACCAGAAGAGACCCAGAATAGCAAAAGCAATCCTGGGCAATAAGGACAAGTTAGGTGGAATCACAATCCCTGACCTGAAATTATACGACAAAGCTACTGTAATAAAATCAACCTGGTACTGGCTAAAAAACAGACCTGAGGATCAATGGAACAGACTGGAAGATGCAACCACAACGAAAAACCCACTCAGCTACCTAATATTTGACAAAGGGGTCAACCAAACACAGTGGAAAAAAGAAGGTCTGTTTAATCAATGGTGCTGGAAAAACTGGCTTGCCTCTTGCCGAAAACTGAAAATAGACGCCAGTCTATCACCATGCACCAAACTCAGGTCAAAATGGATCATAGACCTCAACATTAAAACAGAAACTCTAAACCTATTGGAAGAGAAAGTAGGTAAAAATCTTGAAGACATAGGAGTAGGCAGAGAGTTCATGAACAAAAATGAAACT
>PVLD010003601.1:0-82982 GCA_004027595.1 Dinomys branickii
ACGCGGCACATTTGCCACGAGTGTGGAAAGAGCTTTGCTCGAAGTTCAGGCCTGACCAAACACAGAAGGATCCACACTGGAGAGAAACCCTACGAGTGTGAGGAATGTGGGAAAGCCTTCATCGGGAGTTCTGCCCTCATCATTCACCAGAGAGTCCATACGGGTGAGAAGCCATATGAGTGTGAAGAGTGTGGCAAGGTCTTCAGTCACAGCTCAAACCTTATCAAACACCAGAGAACACACACGGGAGAGAAGCCCTATGAGTGTGAGGACTGTGGGAAAACCTTCAGCCAGAGCTGCAGCCTCCTTGAACATCACAAGATTCACACTGGGGCGAAGCCATACCAGTGCACCATGTGTGGCAAAGCCTTTAGGCGGAATTCACATCTCCTGAGACACCAGAGGATCCATGGAAATAAAAATAACCTTGGAGAGGTAGGTAAGAGCAAGATGGAAAGCCAGTGGGAAAACGCTGAAACTCCTTTGTCTTTCAAATGTAATGAGTGTGAGAGAAGTTTCCCTCGGAGTAGAAGCCTTATTGAACATCAAAAGATCCACACTGGTGAGAAACCTTATCAATGTGATGCATGTGGAAAAGGCTTCACCCGAACTTCATACCTCACTCAACATCAGAGGAGCCATGTAGGGAAGAAAATTCTGTCACAGTGACCCCATGTATGCATAGCAAAGTTGGTGCTCATTTGTAATTGAATGGAAACCACCTGGAGCCTTGCTGGCTACAGAAGTTGTGGGTGAGGTTTTATTTACTAATATACATCATCAGGTGTTAGAAAATATATTCTGGCTGAGGTGAAATATCATCTACATTTCAGAAAGTGATTGGAACAATACTTGACAAGTTAGCAAGGGAATACTGCCTGGAGAGGTAGGACCTGAGGTGTTTTGTTCTCATGTGTCAGATTTAATTGGCCTTTCAGAACGACTAGTAGACCTCAGGCCGCACTTTTTTCTCCTAGATGGATGGCTTTTGATTTATGGGGCTTCTGCTCTTACCATTCAATTGCCAGTAATGAGTCCTTCATGAGTTGGTCACACCGAGAATGTCTTACCAGTCATTGTGCCTTGCGTATAGGTGCTAATAAACATTTACTAAACATATCATAAAATGACCTTTAAAGCTGTGAAAATACATCTCTTGAGTTTCTGGTGAATTTCTAAGGCTGTATGTGTTGTATCTAATTCTCAGAGATTCTAGATTCTAGGTCCCTCTGAGCTAAATATGAAGTGTTTGCAGAGTTAAGGTGGGGATCTGTACTTCTCTAGGAGGGTAGCACTTACAGTAGGAATACCTTAACAGGGAAGGCCTTTAGGCACAATTCTTCATCCCTGAGAGCCTTTGAGACAGCTGCAGCTGTAGGACTCTATTAGTACACGTGAAAGTTGCTGTTCTTTAAAGGGAAGTCTTTCACAATCTTGTAAATAAAAATCAATGTATTGAGTCAGGTCAAAGTGATTATGAATTTTGCGGTAACTTCTGTAATGTTCACCAGCCTCTCACTTTTCACCCATCTTGGGCCTCTCTGGGCTCTAAGGTACCATCTGTATCTGCCTCCCTCAGCTTTCAGCAAGCTGCACCAGGCTTGTGCTAGCTGAGCATAACTCTCCTCCAGGTCAGAGATTCACACCATGTATTTACAGTTGTCATCATGGCTTCAAACATGCCCTGTGGGTTTGGCATACGAAGATAGGTAGGCAGCAGCTGGTGTGGACAGAAACCTAAGTGCGGGTGGTAGGAGAAGATGAACTGTTCAGAAGCACACTGAAAATCCCAGGTTTCCGAGGTAGAAGACTCCCCAGTACCCAAAAATGTCAAATCTAAAAAGTCATTGCTGTGTTAGTCATAAGAAGATTTTGATGGTGCCCCTATTTTTCACTGAAATCACAGGTGCGTGAGTGTGTATCACCAGCTCCGGCCTTGCTGGACTGTGTCAGGAATGAATTCCACTTCTGAAGAAATTCAGGACCATGTTTGATTCCATCACCAGCCGGTGTTCCTCTCTTCTCAAGTACGCATTCTAGGTTTCTGCTCTGAAGCATCACAGGCCGATGCCAGGCTCTCAGAACCCAAGGGCTCTCCCTTTCACAGCTCCCTGTGATGCCTCATTGCCTGTGTTATCCCCCCATTTCAGTCTAATATAAATCTTTAGCTTCCCGAAGTTCCTCACCTCTCCATGCAATCTTTTGTAGCCTTTAACATTTCCTTTTACATTAGATTTCTTTTGCTATCTCTGCACTTAGTTACTTCTTTTTCTCGCCTTTAAATCTTTACTTTTTCTAAATATTAATTTCCCTGATCATAAGCACTCAGACTCATTGTGGGATAGCAACTGTTCATGTTTCTGTTATGTACTTTTTGCTATTACATCGAGATGTATGTGAAAGTTTTACAGACCAGAAAGCATCACACAAGTGTATCTTACTAACAAAGGAGCCCCGTGTCTTTCATTGTTTCTGCTCCTTCTGAGCCTATAATCTTTTCTGCAGAAGACAGAAATATATTTTTAGTGCCTTCTATGCTAGGTGGGGGAGCACACAGTCTCTAACCACCCCTGTGTGTGTATGTATGTACACATTCCTACATATTTCAGCTTCGCTTTTAGTACAAAGAGCTCGCTGGGACTCACAGAGGACAGTACAATGATGAATGCCTTGGGAGTGGTAAATTGAAGGCTGTGTAACTTTAGAGGAAGAAAAGATGACTTCCAGCTACATGAACTATCATTACATGGACAGGGTGATGTGTTAGAGATCTGAGAAGATGATAAAAGACTTTGTCACATTCACTAAGGCCAGTTGGTACATCACAAGCGCTTTTGGTGCCAGAGCAAGGACTTCAAACTTCATTTAGTAAGTTATGAAAAGTCACTGACATTTTATAATCGAAATATTACCTAGCAAACTATTTGGCAGTATTGTATAATTTCAAATAAAAATTTATTTTGCTACAATCTTTTTAGATACCACTTTTACCTAAAATAAATATGAACTTATAAATAAGTGAACTATGAGATGGATTTATTTCTAACCTATTTAAAGGGATGGTCAAAAACATTTTCAAATGAAATTAGACCCAGTAAACTGCTTAAAGAAATAATACAGTGCAGTAAAATGCCATTTTTGTGCTTTTTAAAATCCCTTCTAAGAATTTTAGTCTTAGCCATTCTAGTTCATTTCTGCTGAGCTAAAATGTAGCTCAGTGGTACAGTGCTTGCCTAGGCCCTCAGTTTGATTCCTAGCACTACAAAACAAAAGCCCCACCACTTCTCCAACTGAAGTGAGAAGCCTTCCATTTTCTTCAATTTGTTTGCATAAGTCACCACTTGTCTGGCTTTGCTACATGGGTGGAATGGTTACAATGAAGCAAGCTTTTCATGCATAAATTGCCTAGATTTGTTCTTAATTTTGGCATTCTGTCTTGCTTATTTTTCTCTCATTGCTGAGACAAAATACCTGACACCCCAAATTAAGGAAGGAAAGGCTTATTGAGCTTACAGTTTGTGAAGTTTCGGACTATAATCAGCTGGCTCCAAGGCAGGTGGCACATGGCAGAGGGCAACTGTTTGATAGCAGAAGCAGCCAGAGCAAACGGGAGGAGGGGCAGCCAGCAGCCTCTTTCAATCCCTTACATGTGCAAGCTGTCCACCCCAGGGCAGGTGTGGCGCTCACACCCATAATCCCAGCCTTGGACTGTGGCTCAATCAGCTATCTACAAGCCCACCCCGTGACTGCACGGGGATTTGGGGGGACATGCAGACACAGCCCATACAGCATACATGTATGTACTCCTGCAGATTGTTCTCCCTCTTCCTTTAGTGGATGAAACAAAAATAATCGGAGCAACAACTCAGAAGCTTGGGAGGTTTTGCGTATACATATGTTACCTTAATACTGTGGAGATACTGTTAGGTGGAGGTTAAACATCATGCTAGCCAAACCCTTATATATTGAAATTATAATTGTTTAATAATAAAGATAATATTTTAAAAAGTATCCTGTAGCTTTATGACAGATCTAATCATCTCCTACATCTCTGTGGTCCTGTTTGCTTAGTTATCCACGATGAGATCTTTAGCAACTGAATAAACTCAGTTTAGCTGCTTTTCTTAAACTCCCCTTTTAGTCCACCTTTATTTTTCCCTCATCAAAGTTAAACACTGAGACTGGCAGATTCAGATGAAGAAACTTCTCAGCCAGCTTGAAGTGTTTTCTGTTTCAGGGCTGGGCATGGCACTCGGGTGCCTGAGGTAGGAAGGTAACTACAAGTTTGAGGCCAGCCCGAATGACATACACAGCAAGACCCTGTCTCAAAAAAAAGTGTTACCGGTTTTATACATTTTAAAAGGGGTTCCTACTACAGAAAATTTTCAAAATGACTACATTTCTGTGAGCTTGTTAATGTATCTCTGTCCTTTATAATAGAAATATGATTTTGTTTGTATCTACTCATATTACGTGGTTTCTGGCACGGCAACCCCTCCCTATGGAATACTAATCCTAAGACCGACTCTGAAATCTGAAGATAGCAAGTGCTCCTGGTCCCTCGTCCCAGTTAACAGAGGAACACTGGTACATCCCTGCCTGCTCCACCTCCACGTGTTTTATTAGGAATGGAGTCATTAACCAAACTCTGCTGTATACCTTCCAAATCCCTGTTTTTTCTTGTTTCTAAGACTGCTACTTTCAGATTTTCAGAGATCTTGGAAAATAATGTAATTTATATGAGGAATAAGCCATATACTTTTTCCCTTCCTGAGTGAATGCTTAAGATTATATATTACACAATTTCCAAAATAACTAGTTTCAGGTGTTAACTTAAATATTAAGACCTTTTAACAATTTTTGCCCTTTCTTTTCTCTAATTCTACCCACTAGTGAAAGATGGGTAGCTCTGGGAGCCTGGGAATGGGGTTTGTAGCCTTCTAGACATACTTGTACACAGACAAGACACAGAAGGCTGATGTAAGAGGTACACCTTTCTCAAGGTGGTGTCTTCAGAATCTTCCTGGTAAATCATTTAATCTGGAAGTTGACTGAATCAACTTGTTCTTTTGTATTAAAATAAATCAAGGTTCCTTGGCACCTACTGATGGAATCCTAAGAGGGGCCTTCATTACTAGGACCACTTAGTACTCTGAACCTGAGTCAACATTTGTATAATACGTGTGTTTCAGAACTATTCAGAGGAAGGTAGGAGGAGGGAGATTTATAAGTAAAACTACATGGGCCACAAGGTGGTAACTCTTCAAGCTAAGTGACAAGCACCTGGGGGGTTACTACGCTATTCCACTTTTGTTTACATTTTCCACAAAAGGTTTCAATCTGAGTTCTCGGAGCCGAGCTCTCAGTGTGGTACACTCGGTTACTAAAGACGGGAACCAAGTCCTGTGCCACAGCTCTTCTGGGTGTTTTCACTCCCATCTCTTGGAAAGTTTCCAAATAGTCAAACAGATTAAAGAAAAAAGATGGGACCAAGGCTTTGATAGAGAAATCATAAAAGGGACTCGGGGACAGGAGGCAAAGAGAGCCCGTGGACCCAGTAAGGTGGCATATGCCTGCATCCCAGCGCTTGGGAGGCTGAAACGAGTTGCTGCAAGATCAAGGCCAGCCTGGGCTACCTAGTGAGCCCTTGCCTTAAACTGCGCCCCCGGGAGAGAGTCTGGGGGGGGCCTCAAGCCTCAAGTCTTGCTTTAGTCCTAAGGAAATGAGATTCCTCCTTCCCATATGTAGGAAGAGAAAGAGCCTTTTCTGGGAGGTTTCAGAAGACTCAAGGCTACAGAACTCTTCTTTCATTTTCTTAAAGATCAATAGAGTGAGGAAACATTTTTCTCCAAACCTAAACCAAACAAAGAGAAAGATTTCAGATTTCTAACAGTAGCTTATATAGCATATTAATCTGGACAGTGATTCAATTCTTCAGTATGCTAGTATAAACTCTAGTATTTGAGATACTAGTGATTTTATGTAACACTAAAGACGTATAAAAGCATTAAGAGATTTTCAGCTGATTAGGCTAAAATGAGGAAGGTGAGAATAGCAGTATTAAGCATGCCATCCGAAAGAGACGGGTCCAAAGACAAGCATCTAACTAAAACACACGGCATGAAATAACATTGGAAACTGGGTGAAGGGTATACAAGAACTCTTACCTCTGCAACGTTTGGGTAAGTCTAAAATTATTTCAAAATATAAAGAGTACTGAAAATAAAATCAAGTTTCAAGCTTTGGTTCTGATGCTTGAGTTCTCCGGGTTTTAGATTCCTTGTCTGTAACATGGGACAGTGATAGTACTCTTCCCTGCGTGGTTACTGTAAGGATAACCAGTCTGAGTAAACAGACGCACTCTGTAGCGAGGTATGCAGCAGCACTGGTCACTACTACCAGGGAAAGTCTTGCAGGTGTCCGAGAGAAGCAGTAGGGTCCAGTGGTGTACACAATGCAGGCCAGTTTATTATAAAACACAGTGGAACCCTATGTTATCTTTAGAAATTAAACACAGAGACCAGATTTTCCAAGGATGTTGAGTTTAGCAGTGTCGTTTATTACCTTACTAGTAAGGGTCAGCAGCTAAGTAAGAGGACAGAGGTCATGAGAATAGGAAAGAGGCAAACAGAAGGGAAAGCAGCAGCTTCAAAAATACAAAATTTCCTTGTTGGAAGTTCCTGGCCATAGGTCAGTATCTGTTCCAAACATGTTTAGTGGAGACGGGAAAAGAGGCACCTTCTGCTCTTACGCTGCCCCCTAGAACTTGGCCAGTGACTTGGGGACTGCCACCATGTGGGTCTTCTGATGTCAGATGAGGTTGCAGTGGTGATTAAAGCTTTTCCCACATTCTAGACACTTGTGAGGTCGCTCCCCTGTGTGGCTTCTCTGATGCTCAACAAGAAATGAACGGCGACTGTAGCTTTTATCACACTGGATGCATTGATAGGGCTTTTCCCCCTTGTGGGTCCTTTGATGCTGGATTAGACCTGCGTTCTGGCTAAAGGCCTTTCCACACTCTTTACAGTGGTATCTCTTCTGTATATTGTGGATTCCTCGGTGATTAAAGAGCCCAGAACTGCGACTGAAGGTTTTCCCACACGCGTTACATTCATAGGGTCTTTCTCCAGTGAGCGCTCTGGTGTCGAGTGAGCACTGAACCCTGAGCAAAGCTCTTCTCACATTCCCCACACCGGTGCTGCACATCTGCCGAATGGCTTCCCCACTGCCTCTCCACCCCACCCTTACGCTCACCAACTTCTTCATGTCCAGGGTCCTGCTGTGACACTGCACAGGGCTGATCATGAAATGTTCTCCTATATGGCCCCACTACCTGTGAACAGTCTTTCCCTAGCACCGACTCTCTGTCTTTAATCTCAGTCATTTCACCTGAAACAAAAACCTAAGACAAAGTGTGTTTTCTTCCCTGATCCCATGTGAGGACAACTGTTCACAGAGTGCAGAGAAGCCTAGCCATGGATAGGTGTCAGCACCTACCCCAGTCTTCCCTCCTAGTCACATGGAGCTTAGTCATCCCCTCGGGGATGTGGCCTGGGGAAAAATACTTCACAGGTGGGGAATGGTCAAGATCAAGGTGGCTTCTTTCTAATACGCCCTTTTAAGGTAGAGATCCTCAAAGGGATACTCTCCAAGTTAAGAGCAAGGCTCATCCTTGTCTTCCCTTTAAGTCTTTGCTCAGCGAGGTCCATCTTCTTTCTTCTATTTAATACTATAATCTCCGTGCCTCATCCTTTGTACTGTTGTTTTTCTTGGATAGGGTCAATGTTGCCCGGGTTGGTTGCAAACTCCTGGGTGCGAGTGACCTTGCTTCAGCCTCTTCAGTGTCTGGGACTACAGGCGTGTGCCACTGCACACGGCCCTACTGCATTCTTACGCTTGTCTTCTATAGGAGATTTTTTTTTTTTTTTTTTTTTTGGCGGTACTGGGGATCAAACTCAGGACCTTGTGCTTGCTAGGCAGGCGCTTATTCCACTGAGCTATATCCCCAACCCCTCACGCTTGTCTTCTATCTTTTCTTTACCCCACAGCATGTATCACCTTCTAACATACTACATCACCTTAGTTTTATGTTCATTATTATCTTTTTCTTCCTAAAACCTAATCTCCTTAAAAGCAAGACCTTTTAGAATCATACCTGGTATATACTAGCTCAAAAAAATGTGAATGAATGAAATAAATGAACTGAAGTAAAAGAATTGAAACCTAAACTACTATTAATGCCTCAGCTCACTGGCACCTAAGGAAAAGGCTGCCCCACCGGACTGGCCCATCTTAGGTGTGTCCAGCCAGTCCACCACAGTTGCTCTGTGAGGGCATGAAGGTAGGAACCGAGAGAGCCAGAACTAGATTGTCTATATCCTGGAGAGTAGTCCCTGTGGAACCCTCACGCTGTCTCAGTTGCTAGGTATGACTCCACCTTACAGCCCATGAAGCCCAAGGAAAAGAGCCTTTGGCCTCCTCCACTAGCCAGTATACCTGGCTTTCTCCCCTCCGCTAACTGTCCTGTCCGCGCACACATGCACAGGGCCTTCTGGGGTCTCCTCTTTGAATAGCCCACGACTTTCCTCCTCCTGTAGGCTGGCTGGGGGTTGAGAGGTCACAGCAGGTTTGAGAAACAGGAACATGTCTTTGACCAGTAGGCTCAGTACTGCCCTTTCACTCAGTCATCATAACCATATCTGAGGTGCACCAGGGAACTGGGGAGAACATAAATAGTAAGATACTTCCCACCTCTGATAATTACCATTGCCATAACCTTCCATAACGAAGCACTTCATTTGCACTGTGAAGTGACTGACCACAAACCCTCTTGTCATCATTCTACCTCTTTAAAGAACGGAGGCAGCAGGGTAGAGAAGACATATACAGTCAGACACAGAAGATACATAGAAAAAAATTCTTTTATATATATTAGAGAGAAAAAAGTATAGAAAATATACAATAAACTGAGAAGACTATTTAATCATATATAATAGGATTTGTAGAACTTTAAGGTTTTTGCTATGTAAGCTTTTTATTTGGGTTACTTATTTACTTGTGTATTTATATATCTGTATTTGAAACAAGGTCTTGCTATATAGCCTAGGCTGGCCTTGAACTAACTACATAGCCCAGGCTGGTCTCAAACTCTAAATCTTCCTGCCTTAACCTTTTCAGTGCTGAGATTATAGGTATGTGCCACCACACCCAGCAATTTGGATTTTTATTTTATTTTATTTTATTTTATTTTTTCAATTTGGATTTTTAAAATAATATACATGAACTTAAAAACAAACTCAAAGTTAGTGATATAAAGTATGCTTTGTTAAAAATTTTAAAAGCTGGAATTTGAATTTGGGCTTTATAATTTCAAATATGGTTATGTTACTTTGCAATACTGGCTTTTCCTAAATTTGTAACACAACACTTACACTGATACCTTGTAGAGAGAACTGTCCAATCTGTAGATGACTTTAGATACTCTATTGCAGACTTAATAGGTACTTAATAAATATCTGTTGAAGGCATGAATGCCTCCATGGATAAATGGATGAGTGGATGAATTTAATCAGATATACTTCCTGGAAAAGAGGCTCTTAGAGTGTTCTAGATGCAGTTCAGAAGGTAGAAAATAGAAAAAGTGGACTAGAAAATGCTAAGTCCAAGTTCATGGGAAAAAGAAGAAAGAAACAAAAAAACAGACTGAAAAGATGCTCCGAAAGGAAGAAAATAAAACCAGAAGTGATTTCTATTTAATGAGGTCATGGAAGTCAAAAGAAAGCCAGTGTGCATAGAATTTAATCAATAAATATACTTTAAATGATAGGATTTGTTTCATGTAATTGAAATCCACAGTAACTGTATGATTTGTAGAGTAGCTGAAATTAATAGAGGCCAGAGCAGAGATGAGAAAGAAGCTGTGACTTTGATACATATTGTGCAGGCCATGAAAACAGCAAGGCCTGACGTAGACTGTCAGAATCTTAGTAGGAAGTCAGTGAGAGGTTATTATCTATGTGCAATCAGACAGAAGCTAAGCCAGTTCTCGAGGCAAGAATTACAGTGAGGAAGGTGTGGGCCGTGCCCAAGTGCCCAGTACCATATGCCTGGGGGTGGCCACAACCACCACCAAGATTATGGACAAGGAAATTGCAAGGTCTGATCCCGATGGACTCTTCTATCCAGCTGCTGCCCACTAAGCATACTTGTAGACTTCACTATATGAACTTCTATATTTGGACTACTTATTTATTTTTGAGCCAGTGTTTATTTATTTTTTAGCAGTCCAGGCTGGCTGTGAACTCAAACTCACAGTCCTTCTGCCTCTACCTCCTGAGAGCTAATGTGTGGACCTCTAATGCCAGTGAGTAGATGCAAATTGGCAAAGATGACACATCCAGTTTCTAATAAGAACAGCTATCATGAATGTTCTGTAGCAAATGCCAAGTGATTTTTATAAATTGTTTTATTTAATCTTCATGATCTTCTAAAACACATGCTTGTTATGAACCACACGTGTACTCTCATAATCCATATGCTGGCTTCCTACCCTTTGATGTGACTATTAGGAGACAGGGTCATTAAGTATAGTCTAGTTAAGTGAGATTGTAAGGGAGAGTCCTTCTAAGAAGAGGAAGAGACACCAGAGCTCTCTTCTCTGCACACACACACAGAGGAGGCCAGTGAGGACACATTAAGATGGTCACATACAAGCCAGGAAGGGAGGCCTCAACAGAAACTATACCCAACAGCATTGTGATCTTGGGCTTCCAGCCTTTAGAATCACGACAAAATAAATTTCTGTTGTCCAGGGCAGCCAGTCTTTCCTATTCTGTTACAGAAGTCTATATAACAGAATATAGTGAGATGTAATGTAATTATCAATCCCACTTTGTAGCTAAGAAAACTAGGGTCTACTGGTTAAGTAACCCAGTCAGTAATATAGCTTCCATAATATGCAACATCTGTCAAACCTTGAAGCCTATTCTCTAAAGCTCCACACCCCAGTGATTCCTGAAAGCATCCTTAGGTATCATATGCCAGAGTCCAGAAAGCTTCCAGATGGTCCTTGTGGAAAAGTCTGGAGCAGGGGAGGACCAAGATGGGTAGCACTACTGCTGCCTAGTAAGGAGGCTTTTGATCCCGTCCTTCCCCAGCTGAGTTGTTTGCTTTCGCTTGACCAGGAAAAGGATAGGCAACATCAGATAAACCCTGTCCCTCACCTGTGTCTTCTCTAGGATGGAACTGCTGGTCAGGCTCATATGTGAACTGGGGCTCCGCAAGCTGGCACCGAAGGCTCAGTGATGACGGTCCTCCTGGAGGCACTTTCTCTCTGGAGAGGACTTGTCTAAAGTGTCTGTGAGTTACCATCTGGGGACAAACAAATAAGATCTGATTTCTGAAGAAATTTACTGTCTTAAACACTTTCCAGAAAAAAGGGTCCTATTGCCCAAGTCTACACACTGCAATGCCCAGGATACAAGGGTCCTTGGTGTCCCACATACATATTCTACCCTACCAAACCTCCCTTCTTACCTCATGTTGTGGTTCATCAAGTTCTCTCTCCAGCTCCTCCAGCAAAATCACAGCCTCTTCCCCACTCTCTGGACAGCGCTCCCTCACCCAGCCCTGCAGCTCCGTGGGTAGGATGGGTACGAACTGCTCCAGCACCAGAACCAGCAGCTCCAGATCTGTTCCTCTGTGCTCACATGTGGCCTCAGCCACTGGCAGCAAAATTCCCAAAGTCAGGTAAGAGCCTCTCTTGGTCCTGGGGTCTCTTGGTAGCAGAGCTGCCAAAAGTGCCTCCGAAGATTTCCCTTGCTGGGGGATTATTGCGCTTCAGTCTGGATTCCTGCTTTTGGAGCTGACTTTCTGCCTCAACTTTCATTGTCACAAGGTCTTCCAACATCTCAGGGGCTTGAAAACCCAGGGATAAAAGCTGTGCACTCCTCCTGACCTTGAGCGGCCGTTAAGGCACCATCCAAAACATACCTTTGGCAGCTTCTTGTAAGCAGTGAAAAATGGCAACGATGGATGATGGAAATCGAGGTCATCAGCAATTATCATAGATCAGAAAGCTTTTCAGTGAAAGTAGTTGCATGGGTGAGCAAAGGCTGGATATAACAGAGAAAAATAGAATGTTACAATGTACAAAGAACAGAGACTTCTAAGTTACTCTGACCTGGGGCTGGGGATATAGCTCAGTGGAATAAGCGCCTGCCTAGCAAGCACAGGGTCCTGAGTTCGATCCCCAGTACCGCCAAAAAAAAAAAAAAAGTTACTCTGACCTGGGTTTGCCTCTGGTTCTAATACCAGTTATGTGATTTTGTGCCAATTTCTTATGTTCTTCCCATCTTAGCTTCTCTGTATTAAGAATGTATACCTTACATAGTATATCGATGGGCTGGGGATTATACCTCTGCAGTTAGAGAGCTTGTCTAGCACGTGTAAGATCCTGGGTTCAATCCCTAGTGTTGCTAAAAAAGAACAAAAAAATCCCCTTACCTAAGAGGTCATGGAGGAAGTAGTCCATAAATTAGGGACCACACAGATGATTCAGTCTTGATGTAAGTTTGAACTCACTGCTTAAAATTCAAATTAGGAAGTGAATAATTGGAATAAAGTTCTTGTTCTTGACTAACAGTTAATGAAATATTTTCTTTAACTTAAAATAAATCCACAGACAACTATTTAAGGATGATATTATTTTCATTAAACTTATGAAAAGCAAAGGTTAGGCGGACTTTAAGTCCTGTGAACTCTCCACATTGTCCAGAGCTACCTGAGTAGCTGTCAACAGACAAAAATTTCCAACATGGTTTCATATTTCTAAGGCCACATTTAATCCTGACACGTACCTCTGACATTTTACTGTAATGATCGTTTCCCTAGGTACTAAATGGAGAGCAGTTCAGTAGGTTACCTAAGGTTAAATGCCTTGTAAAGACGTCCTGAGAATTCACAGACACCCAAGAGCGCACCTTTCTGCACAGCCGCATCAATGCCTGAGCCCCGGGGGGCGCCTGGGGTGTGTGACGTGTGGGATGTGTTTGTGACGTGTAAGATGTGTGTGTGACATGCGACGTGTGTGATGTGTACTGTGTGTGTGCGCGATGTTATGTGTTGCGTGCTGGGTTGCGCTGGGGTTTTCTTCCGCATCTCAGCGTCCCTCCCTGCTCCCATCAGCACCCCGACCCTTGCGTCTCCCTCACCCCAGCGGCCTCACCTAGGTCCTCCTTGCCCCACCTCACGGCTAGCCTCGCCTGCCCACCACGTCTCAGCCCCCAAGTCCCCAGACCTGGAGCGGCGGAAAGGTGCGAGCTGAGGTTCGGGCGCCGCCTTGGGGGCGGGAACGGAGCCCTGACTGTAAAACGCGGGCCGGAGGGTCCTCCAGTCGAATGTGGCCGCAGCACTTCCGGTAGGTCTAGGATTTTCGTCTCTGTGTCGGGCCTCCAGCGCCTACTCACCTGGAATCCGCCCACTTTCCTACCATCCTGTTGTGGATGCCCTGAATTTCAGAATTAGAATTTCAGACGAGGGTGAACCGTGTACGGGTTTATAAATTCAAAACAAACAAAAGAACTGATTAAGCATAGGCCGTTACCCTTTGAAAGTGTGTAAAAAGACATTTTGAAAAAGTAATATATCCCGATTAAAAATAGATGACTTCACCTTTTTTAGCCCTGTTCCCTGAGATAGTCACTGTCACCGTTAGTTGGGAATTTGTATGTCTCATTCGATCTCTTCCCTTCCTAGTTTGCTATAAACATTGTCTGGATTTTAGTAATAATACTAAATCCAAAATAAGTGTTATTGGTCCAAATAAATAACGTAGGTACTATGAACCATTCACCAGTGTTGTGCGAACCGGAGCGGTGGTATGGCACACCGCTGCTACCGTGTTTTAGCAGAATCTCCTGATCTACTTCATTACAACAGGGAGAGCGGATCTTTTGTTTTTTAATTTTATAAAGATGATATGCGTACATTATAACATCCAGCAGGGTTTCCGAGTACACCAAACACTTTCATGCGAGGAACTACGCAGTGCATGGACTATCAGCCAAAGTGGGTTAAATACAAACTACAAAGAACCTGTTTAGTTTACTATAGGATTTACTCTCGGATGAATTTGCATGCCAATTTTTTGGAAAAAATACTTAGAGTTTTGAGAATTAAAAACTGTGGATAAGGGATGCTGAGTAAGTACTACTTGGTAATTTCTTTTAGATACTGGAATATTTTCAAAATAAAACATTTTAAAATCTCTATACCATTCCTGCCTGCAGCCATTTCACTCCCTAGAAACAACCAAAGCTATTGATTGATTATGTAGCTAATATTTATGTATTTTTTCTTCACATGAATTTTCTGTTCATAACGTTTCTGTTTGTCCCATTTATGGTAGTAGTCTTTTTTGTTCACTTGTATGACAATCATATAGTAAGAAAATTAACTCTTCATGATAACTTACAATTTTTCTACTCAACTTTGTGATGATTTTTATGTTCTGCAGAAATTTTAAATTTTTAAGTACTTAAATTTACTAATCTTTTATGTTTGTGGATCTTATGTGATACTGAGAAAAGCCTTTTTGTGCCCGATCTATAAATGAAAATTCTCATGTGGTTTCTTCCAGTGCTTGCTTTCGCTTTTTTTTTTTTTTTTTGCTTAATTTTTTTTGAGACAGGGTCTCGTTAGGTAGTTCCAGCCAGCCTTGAACTATGTGACCCAGGCTGGAGTCAAACTTATGGCAGTCCTCCTGCCTCAGTTTCCCAAGTGCTGGGATTACCATGCCCAGGCCACTATTTAAGTTTTTGAACCAGAAATTTTCCTGTTATAAAATGCAAGGTGTGGATTACACACTTTTAAAACTGTCTACTCAGGTGTTCCAATTCCATTAAATCCATCTTTCCTCCACTTATTAAAGTGTAATCTTTACCAAATGTTTAAATAGTCGTGTAGGAACGCATGTATTTTCCTTGTTGTTCTTTTTTTCTAAATTTTCCTGGCAACTAATGCTTGTTAATTTTTCACATAAACTTTATTTAATTTGAACACAAAATGTTTTAAAATTGACTTTATATTACATATCTACACAAATTTGCAGAGCAAATTGATATATTTCCATATGTTGGGTCAATTAAAAATGTTTAAAATTTTCTTCAAATTGATCTTTCTCTTACACTTATTTCTAAAAGTTTTATTTCTTTGTTGCTACAGTAAGTGGGATCTTTGTTGTGTGGCCATGTGTGTGAAAGCAACAGCTGTTTATTTGTATAAATATATGTAATTTATAAACAAGCTGTAGGATATCTTCATATATCCAGTATAGTGATAATTTTAATTCCTTTTTGTAATTTACTTATTTGATTTCAATTCCCTTGGAACACTATAATAGATTAAAGGTAACACATGTATTCTCCGAGGAGGACAATGTTACACAAGTTGATAGGTTTCATCGTGTTAAGGAATTACCTTTAATTCAAAATATTTTTAAGTGTATGCTAACGCAATCAGATGTCTTTTCTGTGTCTAATTTTCACGTGTGTTTTCCTCTATTATGCTAATGAATAAAGATTTAATTTTAAACAATTGTACCTTCACCCGTATTTTACCGTGGTGAGGAATTCCTTTAATATGTACCTGGATCTTTTGCTCCCATTCTATTGAGGATTTTTTTTCTTATGGGTCATCAACGCGGGTTTGAAGATCAATCTTAGGATTTTGTCACAATAATATATTTTCTCCTCCGTGTTCTGGAGCAGTTTTAGTGCATTAAAACGATCTGCTTTATAATGGGTAATGAAAATTCGCCCTTTAAGCTTTTATTTTTTATGATTGGGGAAGTAGTTCGTTGATAACTTCTGTGTCTTCAACTGTGGTTAGTATCTTCTGTTTTGTATTTCTTCTACGGGGCCCCGGTGTGTTACACTTTCCAGAAATTTATGTTTGCACGGCGTTGTACACAGCAGTCGCGCCCTAACCCACTCTACACCCTGAGTTTCGCGCGCCGCCGAAGCCAAGCCAGTGGCGCTTAGGAAGTCCTCGAGCCCCCCAAGCAAGTTTTTATAAAATGCATCCCAAGAGTGGTGCAAATTTCTCCAAGCCTCGCAAAAGTGAGTCCACAACCGCACCCACACGTCCGCACTTACGTCTGTGAGACGGGAGCTGCCGCTCGAGACGCCCGAAGTTTAGTGAAATACCCGGCCGGACATACCCAGCGGGCCCCGCCCTGACCGAAAAGCCCGGCCGAAGGCCGCGCGCGCCGGCCCCGCCCCTCGCCGCGCCGGCCCCGCCCCTCGCCGCGCCGGCCCCTTCTCTTCGCCGCGTCGGCTCCGCCCCCAACCCCCGCCTGCGGGCGGCTGTAGCTCAGAGCGAAATCCGCTCACAGCGCAGAACCCCTAGGTAACCCCTCCTCTACAGCCGCCGGAACAGCAGACAACAGTAGCCCCGCTCTGCTTAGAATTCGCTGGGACTCCTTCTACCGAATCCAAACGCACAATTTGCAAAAGGATTCTCCGTCGGGTTCTCTGCTTCCTCTGGCCGGACGGCCTTTCCTGCCACTCTGTGGGCCCCAGGTAGCTGATTCTGTCAGACCTCAGGCCGTCCCCGCATGTCGTTGGCGGGTCTTTAGTCCGGCATCGCTTACTCTGTAGATCCTGCCCTGGGCACGGATTTGAGGGAGGAGTTAATTTTGGCCGAGCTGGGAGGTCAGGGTGGGCTTTCATGCCGATGTTGGATGGTGGCAGAAACGTACCTTTGGGGGGAAAGGAGACTTCACCATGCAGACAAAATCTAGATTAGTCTTGTTTCCAAAGGACAGAAAAAACAAACTGGAGCAAACAAACCCAGCTCAAATTAGGGTTTATCTAGTGCTTGTTAAAGTGCAAACTGGTGTTATTTCTAATGTTTCCAGGTGGCTGGGACCACACTTCTGAGAACCAAAGGACTGAAGGAATAATCCTTCTGCTTTAGAAGAGCCAGTGCCTTGGATCTCATGTCCAATTTTAGACTTTGGTTTCAGACATTTAAAATTCTCATTCTCCTAAGACAAACCAACCTCACCATTAAATCTTGAATATTAACTGTCCCAACTTACAAACCGTTAGTGGTTACCTAGAAAATCTGTAATAATGAATGTTACCAACTGTGTAAGAACCCAGGGTGCCCAGGCATTTCCTTCCCTCCTCTAAAGTCTACCTAAGCGGGCATGGTCCGATCACCTTCTCTGTTTGTTGGGAGTGGAAGTCTAGACAACTCCTATGAGGACATGTGACAGAACCTTACAAACGAGTACACCCAGGACATAGCATGTCCATGCCTAGGTGTTATACCCCAGATATGGATGCACAGATGCAACATAGTGTACCCAGAGAGAGACATAGAGAGAGTTGCCTCTTTTTACAAATACTAGCTATATGTATTGTCTTATGCCATGCTCCTTTTCACCTAATAAATCTTTAGGAGCTTAATTTTCCAATATCTCCATACCTTGAAACATGAAGTATCCTGCTGGTGGAAGGGGCGGCTGATGACAAACTTTGCTGTATAGCTCTTTATACTTTTTTTGAAGTGTATAAATGCAGTGTTTATCAATCATATAAGTAATAAGTGGGGCATGGTGGCACATGCGTATAATCCCACCACTTGGAAGGCTGAGGCAGGAAGATTGCAAGTTCAAACTCAGTCTGTGCAATTTAGCTACTCAGTAAGATCTTGTCCCACAATAAAAATAAAACAAAGATGGAGGGTGTGGCGATGTAGCTCAGTGAGAAGCCCCTGGGCTTCATCCCCCAAACCACACACATGCAGCCGCACACATACACACAAGTGAATAAAATAAGTAAGTAAATGGAATGTGTTATGCATTTTCCTCTCTAAAGCTCAGCCAAGTCACAAGTAGAAACTACGCAGCACTGACGGTCTTCTTTGCCTCCCTCAGGAAGAAATCCTCAGTCCGCAGAGGGACTACTTCATGGGTTGCTCATCTCGGTTCTACCCTATTTCTAATACAGACATTCTTGTCCCTGTCAAATATGGGGGTCCGCAGTCCCCATAAGTGGTTGGTGTAAAAGTTAGCCTATAACTGGACGCCAGTGGTAGGCGCCTGTGTCCCAGCTACCGGGGAGGCTGAGGCGGGTCCCCTGAGCCCAGGGGTTGCAGGCCAACACAGAGAGAGTCTGACTCGAAAATAAACAGGTAAAAATTTAGCCTGAAAGATGACAGATGAGAGCTGCAGCGAAGAAACGATTTGGTCTGAAAATGCCTTTCTTGCCCCGCAAAGTTTGCGACGTGTAGTGTGTATAGGCCTGGATCTCTGTCAGGTTCTCCGAATTGGTCAGGCAGTGCTTTTCTGTGGCCCTTACTCGAATCTTCGGTTCTTTGCTTAGTGGGGAATCCCAGCAGATCCAGACTTGCGAGGAGGGAGGATCTGGCAGGGGATGAAACCTGATAGCGGGGTAAGCCTGCTGTGGTAGCGGACAACAGGGAAGAATGCGGAGAATTACCCCACCAGGAACTGACTAAGGAATTCGCGCACCAAAAGGTACTCTCCCACTGGAAACTGGCAACAGCGTAAGAGAGCCACCCGCCGACGAGGGTGGGACTCGAACCCACGCGTGCAGAGCACAATGGATTAGCAGTCCATCGCCTTAACCTCTCGGCCACCTCGTCCGTGGGGCTGCCTGTTCGCGCGCCTCCCCACACATGGCTGCGGCTGCCGGGCGTGGGCAGCTCAGTTCGCAGCCGCCGCCCCGGGGTCCAAGCCCCGGGCCCGCCCGCACCGGCCTCTCCTCTCTCCGGGGTGTATCCCCGCGCGCGCGAGCACCACAGGCGGAGCTCACCCAACACAAAGAAGTTAGCGTTCGTCCCGCCTGCCGGGCGGTGCCCCGCAGTTTCCTCACGTCCGGGACCTCGCAGACCGGGCCTTTATTCGGGCCGCAATCTCAAGGCGGTTCTGGGGCGGCGGCGGGTCTGTCCCGCTGATCCAGAGCCTACAGTTCGACCTGGGCGCTCTCAAGTTGCGGCGCAGGCCTTGGCAGCCGTGTTACACCAGTGCCAAAATTAAGTGAATTAATAAAGCGTTCTAGATTGAATAACAAATCTAAGCACCAGAATCAAGGTGAAAGATATTTTCAATAAACCCTTTGGATTAAATACTCAGTTTTTACAATAAAAACAACACGTAAAGTTGTGATGAATTAGTCAAAAACTAAAATTTGCTTAGAAAATTTGTGTAGCCAATATTAAACACTGGGAAAGCCATTTCACATTACTGTAGTTTCTACGACTCGACTAATACAATAAAAAATAAACTATCAATTAATATGCAGTTCTATTCAACAAAACCAAACCTGTAGGGGAACAACAACAACAAACAAAAAACAAAAAAGCTACCACATATTCAATTCACAGATGAGATCAAATGGTAAATACACAGTATTTGAAACTACTTTCTAACTTATGTGTAATAATATTTAAGACATTAATATATCATGTGCCTCTTCCTATTCCCACTTTAGATTTCTGAAAGCATGAAAATAAATAGCCTGACGGAGTTGACAAGAAATTGTATAAGGTCTATTAAAACTTTTAAGACTAAAGATTGGAGATGTAGTTTGGTGGTAAAGTAGTTGCCTAGCACACTTGAGGCCCTGGGTTCAGTTCTCATCACTGCTAAACAAACATCTATACCATATCAGGGCCCTGGCCTAGGACTACCAGTCTCCTGCTCAGGGATGTGAGACAGAATATTATGCAGACAAAATATGTAGTTTAGTTACAAGGGGAGCCAGCATGGTCAAAGCCCCATGCTTGGCCTAAGACCATGAGGCTTAGTATCCATGTGGTCAAGATTCAAAAATTGGGAAACATACAGGGCTGGGGATATAGCTCAGTGGCATAATCACCCGCCTGCGAAATGCAAGGTTCTGAGTTTGATCCCTGGCACTGCAAAAAAGAAAACATCACCAAGGCTATAGCTCAGTGGCTCAAGAGCCCGCCTGGCAAGCACAAGTTCCTGAGTTTGAGTCCCAGCACCAAAAAAAAGAAGAGTTGAGGAACGATGCATTTTTGGAAAAGCACACAGGACCGAATCATGGATAACTAGTAACCTGATTGTCTGCTAACTGCGACTACTGAGCTAGAAGGAACTGGCACGACGTCCTCAGCTTTGAGGTACCAGAACTTCGCAGGACGTTTGTTGGCCTCAGCTCTGGCTTTGGTGTAAAGATTAACTTGAGGTCGACATGTAGGCCTAGTATAGACTGACAATTTATTTTGTTCCACTTTATTAATATTATTTATAGTTAATTAATTAATTAATATTAATTATTGCCTGCTCTGTATCATGTCCTCAGCAACACTAGTGTGAAACACTCATACAGTGCAACAATTGATATCACTATTATTTTTAATGGTCATAAACTAATATTTTGCTTCACCATACATTATATAATGAAGTATTCCACTTTAGAGGAGCTGGAGAGGTTTTAATGTTAAATTACCAATCTTGCAAGACTGATGTCTGTTTAATAATTTGCAAGTTTTTCCACTGTTAAGGTAAAAAGGTAGGCTGGAGAACAGTATGTATAGTTTGCTTCAGATGGTAGATTTAGAGTTCAGATATTTAGTTTCAGAGTGGGTCTTTTAGCTTTAGCCCCAATTTTATAAAGGTACTAAACTTAAGTTTCACGTTATCTTCAAAGGGGTATTGTGGAGGTACATGTATATCTGTGTGTGTAGTAGACATACAACCATTGCGTATATCTTTAAGAGTTAAATGTTTTCAATGGGTCTCAATATTTTCAAATTTTACTTGGCATTTCTCTAATTTTATATGTAGCAATGAAGATGACATGAAATTTTACAACTCTAGAAGACTAATTGACATACACATAAAAATACTATAACAGATACATACCAGTTATTAACAGCGGGCATCTCTAAGAGTAGGACTATGAAGACTTTTAACTGTTTGCAAGATTTTTCCCCATATCATGAGTATTACCTAGTAAATTTTGAAAATAAAGATGGATTCAAACAAAATAAAAGAGTAGTCAGGAGAGCCAAAAATACTCTCAAAGGAAACACGAGATTAAGAAGTGACCACCCGACTTAGCAATTTCTTTCTTTTTTGGTGCTGGGAATTAAACTCATGATCTCACATTGACAGGCAGGCTCAGGGCCACCGAGCTACATTTCCGGCCCAGTAATTTCTATGTTAGGTATGCTGGAGATCCATCTTAAGGTTTAAGGAGGTGGACATTACCTGTAAGCGGTGTGTTTCTACACAAAATTTCAGAAGAGTGGAGGGGGTGCTTTTAATCTGCGGTATAGCAGTGATTGTACTTGCCCCCATGCCTGAGTAAACACTTGGACATTCTTGCTACCAGAACGTCCTGACCTCATCCTTTTGTAAGCTTGTTTTTGTTTTTTGAGACATGGTCTCACTATGTAGTTCAGAGTGGCCTTGAACTCACTACGTAGTCCAGGCAGGCCTCAAACTCACAGCGATCTTTCTGCTTTAGCCTTCCGAGTGCTGGCATTCCATGCACCACCACATCTTGCCTGACCTCTTTTCTTAGCTCACCAATCTAAAGGAGATCAGGACTGCATCTCTCCACTCTTGTCAGTGCAGACCTGGGTTACATTTCCCATTTTCACAGGAAGAATATTTGACTTCCAGAAGATACTTGAGTGCAAGGTCGGAGCAGGGCTCCAGGTGATGCCCTGCACTAGCGGTGTTTCAGCCCCTTCCCTGTCCCTTCGTATCCCCGTACTCACCCATCTTCGGTGTGGAGACCATTCACACGGTCTTTTTCTCTCTACTTGTCTCAGTCTTCTCTTCTTTCCCACATAAAACAGCTAATTCCTGGAGTAGTTGGGAGGATTTGTCGTTCAAGCGTGGACCATCTTCTTTCAGATCATTTAAAATATTTCATGGTTTCAGAAAGATGAGAAATTGAACCAAATCTACCAGGAAACAATTTGAGCTTAATGCAAAAAGAGAATGCCTTACCCATCCATGTATCCATTCTCTTGACAGTATTTTAACAAGCAATTTTCTGCCCCAGGCACTGAACCAGGCACTGTGTACAGTGTCCGATGGGGAAGAGAAACATTGAAACAAAAAGGATCACATATTATATGCTCACATATTTTATTAAGGGACATGGGAAATGCACAAAGTAGCGTGACAAAAACCACAGGAGAGAATTAATTTGAACCAGGAAATTAGGAAAGTTGTTTCTACATAGACACCCTTTAGGTGAACGGGTAACAGTGTGAGGAGAGTAGGGAGTCTGGTATAGAAAGTGAAGCAAAGGTCATCCAGGCAGAGGGGAGGGTGTGATGTTTCCCAAACCAAAAGGCTGCTGCGAGCAGGGAGAAGGAGGGAACCAGAATGCGGAAGACAGCGCCAGGAAACGGAGTGAAGAGGCTGGCCAAGTCCTATAGGCTTTAAGCACCACACTTAGGATTTAAAATACTACCTGATTATAATAGGAACTTTCTAAGTAGGAAAGATATTGAAGCTCTATAACTAGGAAAGAATGTGATGTGTTCCACATTTTGTGAAAGACCATTCCGGCCACCCCAGAAAAACTAGGTGGCGACAAGGAAACTTGAGCAGAACAGCTGGAAAGCTAAGGGGACAGGCAGCAAGAGGGATGGTGGCACCGGGCCCAGGGCAGTGTCGGCAGGATGGGGAGAGGTGGAGGTTCCCTGACCCAGTCTGGGTAACACTGGGAGGGGCAAGTACAGAGGACAGCTCTCCCCTTCTGACCTTGGGGATCCCCCCAGTTCCAAGGTCAATTGGAGAGGGACCAAGAACCAGTCTTGCTTCTGTCTTAAGTTTAGAGCAAGCAGGCGGTGTCTATCAAAACTGGAAAGGTAGAAAAGAGCAGGTGGTGTGGGAATGACGGTTCAGCTTTTGCATGCTAAGACTGGTCATAAGCCCACGCAGGCCAGAGGTTTACAATCGGACGTTTTTACTTGCATCCTAAGAGTTAGGGGAAGGATTTGTTTTGTTGAAGGACTGTAAGGAAATATTAGATGTATATATTGGGGGGGGCGCTCTTTCTTCATTCAAGAATTGGCCTAGCAATAGTAAATTTCCTGGGATTTACCTTTCGCGGAGTAAATCTAATTTACGGGAGATTATTTGCTGATTCCTGGGCATTTTGTTTTGTTTTGTTCTGTTTTTGAGACAGGTTCTCGCTATGTAGTTCAGGTTGGCCCGGCCTCACTGCAATTTACGTGATCCTCCACCCTCCGCTTGCACCTCCTAGGTGCTGGGATTAGCGGCGTGCGCCGCCACGCCCGCGTTGTGTCCCATTTTAAATAACCCTAGTCTTTATTTTGCCATATATTTAAAAGTTAAATTGCACTTATTTATCTAAAAGAATAAAGAAAACTTAAGAAAACTTTCAATCTTATAAACGTTTTCACAGCCACTCTGTTTGAATTCGCAATAAATAGAATAAAAATAATTTGCCAGCAGAAGCTTTCTCCTCAAAGAGGGCGAAACAGAACGCAGTGAAGACCCTCAGGAGCTCTTAGGCCCCACTGCGCCTGGGCGCAAACCAGGTGTGGAGGAGCTCAGCTGTCCGGGCCTCTGCCAGAGCTCTGCGCCCGCGCGACCGCTGCCCGGGCCTCGGCTTGTTCTGCGTCGCGGCGAACCAGCTCCTGTTTGCAGCTGCAGCCTCTCCCGGGGGCCCGCGCAGAGGCGCCTAGGGGAGGTGCCGAGCAGTCTCCGGTCCGGCATCTGACCGCACTACGATCTGATCCTCGGGGCCCATCACTTCCCACCCGCTAGGGCGGGGGCCAAGTTGAGATGTTCGGAAGTTTTTCAAGCGACTGCTTCCTCTTTCCTGCGGAAGAGACACAGGTGAAATGCTGAGAGGTTGTCTCACCCATATACGCAGCACCTGGTGGAAGGTGGGCAGTGCTGGGGTGCTGCTCAAGGCCTGTGCACCTCAGGATTAGAGCTGGGGAGCTGCCCGGTGACCTCCGAGTTGGGACCCATCTGGCTGCCAAGCGCGATTCGCTCTATGGGGGGAATTTCCTGTCCTCTCGAATGACTCAGTGTACACTTACTATGTTGCCCACGTTTCTTTTTAGAATTGCAGTTATCATTTCATAAAAAAATTAAAAATGTTTCTTAATTTCTCCTTTTAACATCACTTTTAAGAGAATATAAAACTCTTATATCCCTAGAGTTAATGAAGAACCCAGTGCTGAAATATCTTTTCCATTTTCTGGAAATGTCCAATCATCTGGGTGAGGTTCTTTGGTACAGATTATGAGATTCTGCTATGGGTCAGGCTGTTCTTCATCAAAGCCTTGTGTTGGTTGATAATCTAGTGATGAAGGCACAGAACATTTTTAGTAAGGCAAGAATTTCTTATAAGAAATAACTTCAAGATTTGTCCCAGTTGTGTGGATTAGTGTTTGGGGAAAATTCTCAGAGTCAGTGTCTGTTTATCAATGAATTTTGCTGCACACTGTCCTTCCCCATGCTTAGGTGGTTTTTCAGGGACTGATTTTCAGCCAGTTTCCTCTACGTTTCTGTTGTAACAGAAGATGCCCTCCCCAGCCACAACACTTTAGCTTCTTAGTCGCCCGGGTAACAGTTCCTGTTCCAGTTGCTCCTGTCTCTTAGAAACGACTGGTCACTGTGTTGCATGGCTGGTCACTATGATGCACACTGTATAAACCACTCCCCACTTGACAAGCCCTTCTGTCTCTGTACTTCCTGCTTGCTTATCCCATATAAGCCCTAGACCACCAGAGATCATAGCCTGGTATTCTGTGAATGACCCCAGTCAATGCCCGTCAATGTACATAAATCTCCCTCCAAATCCTGGTATCGTTGTGGTATCTCTGCTTGCCATTATAGTGTTGTTCAGTTCCAGGCAAAATGTTCTTCTTTCTCTGGGGCCTGTGCTCGTGTCTCTTCAGATTGTGGATGGCAATTGTTACTCGAAGGGCGATACTGACTTACCTTGTCTTGACAAGCTTTGGCAAGGTGTTTGCTTGTTTGCAGATATTCTTCTGTGATCATTTCTCCAATTAGCTTGAAGGAGATGATGATTAAGCATAATGAGGATGCTCTGTGTTGCGTGTGCAAGTAGAGAGAATACAAGATTTTTCCCTTACAAGTGTGACAAACTTAGGAGTAGCTTGTTTTGGTATTTGTCCTGACTGGAGACCCCTGGACTTGGAGCTTAGTGTCTCACACTACTTTGGGGATAATTTCTCATCATTACGGCTTCACATGTGGCTTCTGTTCTCCTCTTTCTCCTTTCTGCATTTCCACTATATGTATTATAGCTTTTGCCATTGTCTCACAGTTGGATACTATATCTTGATTTTTTTTGAGTCATTTTTCTCTTGCTTTACATTTTTTCAAGATCTAGTTGTTATATTCTCAAGCTCCAAGATTCTTTCCTCAGCTATATCCAGTCTCCTAATGAGTCTCTCAAAGGCATTCTTCATTTCTGTGGTTTTCTAAAATTTGCAGCATTTCTTTTTCTCTCTTAGAATTTCTATCTCTCTGCTTATATGATTTTTTTCCATTAAAACTCTTAGCATATTAAGCACAAATACTGGTCTGATAATTCCAATGTTCTTGCCATATATGATTGATTCTGATACTTGCTGTTTTTTTCAAACTGTGAGTTCTTAAGTACGTTCTGTAATGTTTTATAAAGATGGGGATATGGCTCGGTGGAATAGGTGTCTGCCTGGCAAGTGCAAGGTCCTGAGTTCGATCCCCAGTACTGCAAAAAAAAAGAATTTATAGCTTCTTGTTAAAAGGTGCACCTGACGTACTAGGTAAAAGGACTGCAATAGGTAGGCCTTTAGCAATGTGGCAGTAAGGTTTGGGGAAGAGAAGTGTTCCATGATCTTATGATCCTATGATTAGCCCTCAGATTTTGAGGAGTCCCTGCCTATAGACTGTGAACTTTACCAATACTTTCCCATTTTTTCCCTGGTAGAAGCAGGTTGACTAGAAGGTGCTGGAGTTGGATATGCACTTTCCCTTTTTCAGGCTGGGCTCTGATAAAAGTTTCCCTGAGCATGGCCTAGTGAAGGAAAATGGAATGCTTTGGCCTATTTCAAAATGGTTACATTTCCTCTAGGGTATTTTTCTCTAATATTAATGGTAAGAACTTAGTAGGGAGCCTGGAGGTAAACTCACAGAGCTGTAGCTCCTGACACCCACCCCAGGACTGGATTGCCGTGGAATTCTTGACTCTTAGATTTGTCCGCAGTGAGCCTCCCATGAGTCGTCAGCTACAGTTCAGGTTTTCCTGGCCCAGTGCTGTTTGGTTCTTCCAGAAGTGTCCATGTATGAGTTTCTGCTCTGGAGACTCGTAACCTCCTTTGGTATTTTTCTTATCTTTGCAGAATATATTTGTGGTACCAGGGATCGAACTCAGGACCTTGCACTTGCCAGACAGGCACTTATGCCACTGAGCTATATCCCCAGCCCCGCTCTGGAAACGTGATTCTCTGTGTCGGGCTGGGTGTCCCTCCAACTCTGGGGCAGCTGTTTGCCTTGTGATCTCATTTTGCTGATGGATCTAAGGCAAGATACTGATTTTTTGCTTAGTCTTATGTGTTGTTAGGATAGTGGTGACTTCTTTGTTGGATTGAAGACTGGAATCTATGAAATCTTGATTGGTGATCTCTGAGTTCCTTTAATCTATGGTTTTGTATCTCTTTTAGTGTTTAATTTTGGAAAAATCTCAGTCATTATTTCATCAGATGTTTCTTCAGTCTTTTTCTCTCTTCTAGGATTATAATTGTACACATATTAGACCACTGAAAATTGGCTCACAGCCTTTGGGTACTGTTTTCTCCCCTCTATTCCTTTTTCTTGAATTTCAGTTTGGGCAACTTTTACCATTAGATTCATCACCTTTATTTTAAATTCCCTCTCTCTGAGTTCTAACATGTGTGGCATATCTGAGCTTCATTCCAGCAATTTCTTTGTCTCTTCAGGCTTTTTTTTTTTTTTACTTGCCTTGTTGTATTGTAGGTCTGATAATTCATTGTTGAAAGCCGGGTATGCTGTATCCCATCAAATATTACAGTAGACATTTTCTTTGTGTTCATTGATGAGCTTGATTTCCTTTAATCACTTCTTAGTGTAGAGTTTTGTGCAAATTAATTGAGGGTGATGGTTCATTTCAACTTTTTCGTTGCTATGGTTACCACAGACGTTCTAGACACTTCAAGTCTAGTGATCCCTCATATTTTCTTCTCTGTATTTTCCTTTGGGTTTTCCCTTTGCTCTACTCCTCAAAGAGAATCTGTGGCGTGTGGTTTTCCCAGCTATATTCCACCATTATTTTTATTTACTGCTTCTTAGTGTGATGGTTAGGAGTAAGAAATGTGATGATCTCTCATGCTCTGATTAAATTTGTCTTCGCAGATAATGTGCATCTGGCTCCCAGGAGGTACACAAATGCGCCCTTCACAAGTGTCTCTGCTCCTCATCCAGGCGCCACGCCGGGCTTGCACAAATGCTTGGGGGGTGCAGAGCCACTGCTTCTTTTCTCTGCTCTCCCTACTGAATAGGTTTTCACCAGCTGAGCCTCTACTGGTGGAAGAATGTAAAATGACACAGGTATTCTGCAAAGTTTGATAGGTTTTTTTAAAGAAACTAAATGTGCAACTATCCAATGACTCAGAAACCACACTTATGACAGATAAAGAAACAGTTCTGCTCATAGATTTTTTTTTGTACTGCGAATTGAACTCAAGACCTTGAATTTACCAGGCAGGCACTGTGCCACCAAGGTATATCCTCAGCCCAGATATTTGTGTGTGAATGTTCATAGCATCTTTGTTCATAACAGCCCTAGACTGGAGGCAGTACAGATACTTTTCTGTGGACGAACGCTTGAAGAAACTTCAGTACATCCATACCATTGACTACAACTCTGCAACAAGATGGAAGAAACTAATGATATAACAAACAACCTGGATAAATCTCTAAAAAATTTTGAAGGTTTTTTTTTTTTTTTTTGGTACCGGGAATTGAACTCAGGACCTGGCACTTGCGAGGCAGGCGCTTATGCCACTGAGTTATACCCCCAGCTCTAAAGAGATTATAGTAAATGAAAAAGTCATCCGCCAGGCATGGTGGCAATCTTAGCGCCTGTAACCCTATCACTCCAGAGGCTGAGGCAGGAGGGTTGTTACGAGTTTGAGACCAGTCTGGCCTACATAGCGAGTTCAAGGTCAGGGTAGACTACACAGTGAGACCCTGTCTCAAAGCACAAAACAAACAAAAATCCAATCACAAAAGATTATATGAAATATGTCTCTGAAATGGTAAAATCAAGACATTCTAAAATACTGCTTTATTAAAACAGTCTCTGCTGTTGAGGCTGGGTCTTTTGTAACTGTATGGTAGAAATCATATACCATGATATGGTACCTAACATCTCTTTCTGCCTCTTGACTACAGCAACTTCCTGTAGGCAGTCAGCCATGGTGGGAATACTTACACTACAGAAAGGCAGAAATCATCAAATGCTTCAAACCCTGGTTTAGTTTGTTGTTTCCTGGGCTGCCTAGATTATGTAAGTGTGGCAGAAAGTGTTTGTATGGGCATTAAGCTTAAAAGAACGTCAAATCTACAGCTGCTACAATGTGAATAACACAGGTACAAAACATTCCTTTTGAAAACTATTATCAGCTTCCACAAAGAAAATTCCACACATCATTGTTCAGTGAGGGACTCACTCAGGCAGTGCCGAGTTTCCAGTTAAGAAAACATAATCTGCACGAGGATGAAAATGCTGGAATAAAAGGCTTGGCTTTCCCTCTTCAAACACTTTGTCTCCCTGTGCTGTGGGCTCAAGGAGCTGTCGCAGTGAAACATTCCCTTGGTATTATCTGTGAGGGCCACGTTAGGTTTTTAGTGAGGGCCAAAGCCTCTAGGTCTGTCACATGGCTTAGAACATTATATGTCTTTTATTCACCAGGAAGCACTAATTCTAGGGTAGGGATCAGGATGGGTCTGCCACTCACCACTATTCTTTTCTGGCCAGAGACTTGACTGGGTTGCCAAGGTGGGAGGGAAACAGTCTACTCACATTGTACATTCCAAGTTCTTTGATATTCCACTGTCTCCAGCTTGTACTCAGAGAAGTACAAGTACTCGCACTAGCTCATACTAAAGCAAAGTGAAAATTAAAGTATGAAAAACAACTCATGAATTCAGTGCGAAAATATTTCTTAGCAGCTGCCTTTGTGTACTGACATTTCACTGCATTTAGTAATCACAGGTAAGTTCTTTACTGATGTCCATTTTTCTAAATTTTCAACTTTCTCAGCATTTACGATCTTTATAGAAACACTTCAATATGGTATCTATGATGCTCTTTAAATAATGATCTTCAAGAAACATTTTATCTCAGTAAAAAAAAATGCTTTTTTTTGAGGCAGAGTCTTGCTATGTAATTCAGGCTGGCCTCAAACTCACAGTGATACTCCTACCTCAGCCTCCTGAGTGTGGGGGTTATAGGCACGTGCCACTATACCTGGAAAAATCTTGGTTCTTTTTTTAATTTTAAACATAAGAGAATATAAGCTCAAATAACACAAAAACAATAAGGAAATACACAATTTATGAAGAAGATAGTAGGGGACTGACAATGAATGCTGTTTTACATAATATCATCTTCATATCTGTTACTCAGTTATCTCAGAAACACTGAAGGAAACATGATTATACAGAAGATAGTAGGGGATTAACAATGGCTGTTGTGTTACATGATGTTATCTTCACATTTCTTACTCAGTTATAAATCAGTGTAATGCATAAACGATAAAGGAAACAGAATTATAGAGTAGATATTGGGAAATTAAAACAATGCTGTATTACAAAATGATGTCTTCACTTTTGTTACTCAGTTATACAAATGATGGCGTGTTCAATTAATCAAACAGTTTTCTCCACCCTCGTCTCCATTGCTCTCCCACCCAGTCAATCGTCTCTCCTCTGACAATAACTGTACTTTTTGGTTTATTTACTCCCTTGGACTCTCATATTGGGGAGGCACATGGCTGCTTCAAATTATGCTGTAACAAACATAGGTGCACTCAAATTACTATGGCACTGGGTGGAAAAGCACCCATCTTCAAAGACAGTACATATGCAGGGAACCAAATACACTATGGTCATATCCGATTGATAAGCCCTCATAGCCCTTGGGGGTCTGGTACAGTCCTCGGGTTGGACTCTGCGGACTGCCAGGCCCCATCTCAAAACGAGGCACTCCCAGGGGTCCAGTCAAGTCTGTGGGGTTGACCCTGCAGACCACCAGGCTCTGCTGCAGCGAGGCACTCCCTGGGGCCCAGTCAAGTCCTTGGGGTCGCCCCCAGGACACCAGGCTCTGCCCCACCCCCATGAGGCATTCCTGTGGGCCTGGTCAAGTCCATGGGGTCATTCCTGCAGACCTCTGGGTGCGGACCCAATGAGGTACTCCTGGGGGCCCGATCCAAGACCTCAGGGTCCCCATGTAGCCTGCAGGGAGCCCCCTGACTTGATTCTCACTTCTAAACTTTCCTGGTACCAGGGGACCCACCTCTCTCCCTCTTGTCATTCTCGTGTTGTTATAGTCCAGTGTCTGGGTGGCGATCCTGTGGGAGGACCCTTCTCTGCTGTTCTCCTGGTCGCCTTCCAGGCTGGGCTTTTTCCACTCCAGTTTTGGCCCAGTTCTTGGAACTTTGCTCTCCTCTTGCTGAGTCAGGAGGCTTCTGTGAGCACGGGGTTCCGAAGCTGAAGCTGTGAGCACAGGAATGAGGGAGGGGGCCAAGGGGGTGTGTGGAGTGGTGATTCCCTCTTCCTCCTCCTCCTCTTCCTCTAACTGCACCATGGTAGTTGCCTGAGTTGTTTTTCAGGAAGGAGTCTTGTTTGCTCCTTGTGAGGATTTGAATTCCCATT
The DNA here is from genome assembly GCA_004027595.1 of Dinomys branickii. NCBI lineage: Eukaryota > Metazoa > Chordata > Mammalia > Rodentia > Dinomyidae > Dinomys > Dinomys branickii. The sequence goes on from PVLD010003601.1 coordinate 30,971, forward strand.
TTGAATCCTTTGATGCTGGACATAAGTGGTGTGAGGTCTCCCCCACTCATGCTCACTGAGGTAGTTCAGGGTGTGTACTAAATTTAGTTATTAGTTTGGGGAGACAGTTTGGGGAGACAATTGGAGGAGTTTCTCAGGTCTTAGAGTATGTTGTTCATCTCTCAATCTCCAGGACTGCTGTTTTTTGTGTATGTTGTCTCTATGGCTTGATACAAAGTATGTATTTGCAAGCGGTATGGAGTCCCTCTCAGTGCTCATATTAGTAGCAAGCCTCAGCCTTTCAGTATGTTGTTGACCTGGCCGCTCACGCTGACCCGTGGCTGTTGCTCCTTTTCTACGTCACAGGCCTAGGATCTTGGAGGGCCGGCATGGGGGCGGGGTGGGCGAGGGAGAGGGATCCCAGGGCAGGGGCAGGACTGCGGGGCCTGGGGCGTCTCTGAGTGCCCCACGCAGCAGAACCACATGGCCCCGCAGGTCCTGCTGCAGCTCCGCACCCCCAACACCTCACCACACAGTCTGTGGCTGCTTTGCCCAAGCCCCAAGGCGGGACCATGCCCCACGGCGGATTCAAGCATCCAGCAGCTCTCAAGCGGTGGAACCCCCGTTTTTGTTTTTTTGAGACAGGTCTTGCTATGCAGTACACGCTGGCCTTAAACTCATAGCCCAGGCTGCCCTCAAACTCACAGCAATCCTCATGCCTCACCCTCTCATGGGCTGTGATTACAGCACCTGGCTTAAAATTTATTTAGTTATTTGTTTCTTTCCAATGAATTGACCATTACATTTCTAAAGTTCTGAAATGGCCTACCGACCACAGAAGGATACCACTTTAGGCTCCTGCTTGAAACCAGCAGCTTCAGAAAACTGCTGGCCTTGATTCAGGGCCATAAAATTTTGGTTCTATTTGTAGCTGTCACAAAATATGTGGGCAATATGGCCAGTGGCAAGGGCTTTGGCGCTTCATCAGGACTGATTTTCACTGCTTGCTTCTTACCACTCATCCACTTTCCGGGCTAACATGGTGTGGATTCTGATGTTGGATCAGTGTGGCTCTTCGCCTGTAAGCCTTTCCACACTATGCATTTATAGGATTTTCCTCAGGAAAATCAGTTACGTTTAAGAACTTCCAGCAGAAATCTCACTCATTCAGAACACTCAAGATGTTTCTCTCCTTGTGGACTCTGAGGTGGTGACTGAGATATGTTTTCTGACAGAAGCCACTGTTCGCACTGACAGGGCTCCACCTTACTGGGAATCTTCTGGGGTCCAGTTAGCTGCTGTTCTTTTGAAGGCTTTCCTGTATTCAGGACGTTAGTACGTCTTACCTCCAGTCTGTCTGGGGACTAAGTCTTCAACACCTGGGCCTTTGGAGTACTCAAAATCCAAACTATAACATCTGCCTAGTAGAGAGAAAATAATTACAAAGGTTTTACTACACCATGTAACATTAACATATTTTGTATATAATTTTATTGTAACATTTCTCCCACTGATTATTTAAGGTTGTTATATTCTTTTGGAATCAGGTTTGCATTCTGTTGGATCCTTCATTAATGAGTTAAATGAAACTTGTATATACATTATCTGTCAAATTAAGATCAGTGCTTATTGTAAGTCAATTTCATACTTACAAAAGAAGCAGCTCAGTAATTTGAGGACAAAAGCGTGTATAAGGGTCATACACTCTGCTGGGAGTTTGACCAAGTCCAAGTTCCTTGATTTACTTTTCTGCTCCTCTCACACCATGGTGCAAGTTTCAGTGGAAGCAAATTTTGCTAAGGAGACAGTTAGCCTTAGAGTCAGCATCAGAAAAATGGAATTTTATGACATCAGAAAGGGTTCAGAATCAGGCCTGGAGTGTCATTCTGAAAGTTGAACTGTGAATGACTCTAGATGCTCATACCAAGGCAGAAGGAAGTCTCTCTTATATTGCTTGAATACCACCAGTTCCACCAATTAAATCCCATTTCTAACACTTAGTATGTAAATTAGTAAAACTTCTGCTGAGTACAGGGACAGGGGACAGAGAGAAATTGCAGGGTTTAATGCTGACCTCCATTGTGCTATGTGGCTTGATTAAGTTCGTTGGCTACCCTTAAAAGATTGGCTTCTGATTTAGGGGTAATTTCTGGTAGGTGGTGCTTGGTTTTTAGATTAATTAATTAATTGTGGTTTTTTTGAGACAAAGTCTTGCTCTGTTGTTCAGGCTGAACTTGAACCCATGATCCTACTGCCTCAGCCTCTTGAGAGTTGGGATTACAGGTGTGCACCATCATGATCAGCATGGCAGTGAGGTTTTTGCTCTTATTTTGTGCCAGCACACTTGGCTAGGGCTCACCTGCTTTGATCACCATGCACTTCTAGCCCAGTAAATGGTGACCATGTAGTTCTCTAATGCCATTAGGTAGTTTTTTTCTTTTTTTGTTTTGGGTGCTAGCAACTGAACCCAGGGACTTGTGCTACCACTGACTTATATCCCTCTCAGGTGATTTTTTAAAAGTCAATTTGCCTAGTTTTTCCACTTGTCAGTGGGAAAGTTGGTCCGTAACAACTTGTCTTCCATTATCAGAAGTGAATTCTTGGTGTGTGTTTTTTCCAGGTGGATATTAATTAGAAAAATATTTCAGCTCCAATTCCTATTATGCCATTCCAACCTAAGGAAACATTTACATATAATTCATTTGGTTGTTTAAAAAGGAAATCAAGAATACACTGCTAGCAATATTTCCTGACAATGTGCAGACATGGAGGCTAAAAGTGATGTGTTTTAACTCTGAACATGAGGCTTGTGGGGTGAGGAATTTGGGATAACCTATCTCATTCTAAGAGTTTTGACCAGGTGACTCAGGATGTCCTTCAGCTTCTTAAATCTAAGTTCTTTTAAAAATTCAAGAAATCCTGCTCTGTTAAATTCTTGATCTCTAGCAGTGTCCAGGTCAGAAGTGAACTGCCTACAACAGAAGACTTCCCTGGGTACTCAGGGAAGTGTTGCAGGAAGATCCTTTTGCACCTAAAGGCAGAGTTCGTCTTAAGAGTGCCCCTTCCTTTTTGTCAAAGACCAGAGTTTCTGTGAGGTACTAAGAGATATCCAGAACTTACTGTGTTCAAAACCAAACAAGCCCCTACTCCACCTGCATCTTATCCTTGCTAACACCGCCGTTCTTCCTGTTCTCAGTGTGAAAACACTGGAGTCGATCTTTCCTTTTCTCTTGAACCTCCACCTAATTCACTAGCACAGTCTGCTTCAGGGCGTATCCACAGCCTGACCTCATCTCTCCATCTCACCACTCCAGGCCCTGGCCTAGCCATTCTTGTTTTCTTCTTGGATACCCTCAACAGCACCAAGTTTTCCTCCAGCTCCAATTTTGCCCACATGGTCTGTTCTTAACATATCTAGGGTACTTTTAAAAACTAAGATTATCACATCCTTGTTCAAAACCATGCAACAGCTTTCAACTTCACTCAGGAAAACTCAGCTCTATAAAGCAGCCTACTCACCCATTTCTCATAGTCTCTAGCCTCGTCTCCCTGACTTCACCTCCCTGCAGTACAGCTGACCTTTGCACCTGCTGCTCTCCTTTCCTGGGATGATGGGTGTGATGGATTGACAACTGGTGGTTAACTTATAACACTCAGCTGAACTGAGTAGGCACAGTGCTGGGTGTGAGAGGCCCACCTGAGGACTATTGCCAGCAGCATAAGAGGCAGAACTGGAGAAGTTGGGCTGTTGGGAACTAAGAGAGGCTGTTGGGAGCTGGTAGAAGCTATAAGGAGCTGTTGGTTCTTTTGGAGGAGCTTGTCATGCTGGCTTTTTTCATCCTCCAAGGAGCTCAGGACCTTGATGGCACTGAGAATAGATTCGATCCACTTTGGGGGAGCTGTGGTCCTCACTTTGAGCATCACTTCCTGGCTCCAGAGGGGAAGATGGTGCACTGGTGGTCTCCTGGAGAAGCTTGCTCTGTTGGCTTTCCTAATGGGAACTTGGCTGTCCTGATCATAGGAGGAGTTCGGGACCTCACTGTTGCTGATGGCTGTGGTACCCTTTTGGGGGGCTGTGGTTCTTACTTTGAGTGTCCCTTCCTGGCTCTAGTGCAGATCCCTCAGCCTGCTCGCATAGATCCTCATCCTGCTGGTACAGACTTTCTAGATTCCACCGTTGACCTTTGGGCCTTCCCAGTGCAGATCCGTGAAACAGGCCTGCATGAGATGTCATCATGGGCTCTGAGCCTCTAGTTGGACTCATGGGAGGCATTGTTATGGGCTCTAGGTCTTCAGCTGGACTCGTGCAGGACATTATCACGGGATCCAGGCCATCAGCTAGATTCTTGGTCTATGGTGTGTGGACAGATTTCTTGCACAGTCTTATATATGATTCTTTGGTGACTATTATAAATAGTCTTATATAATATGTGTCTTGTATTATATGGTTTTCCTTGCAATAAGCCCCAAACCATGACAGTGGGACAGCACTGCATTTTCTCTTGCTCACAGCATGATCTGATATGTAGCTTTTCAGTTATACCTCATTTTAAGTAACAGGATCAGTTGAGCTCTCTAGGCCCTGAGAAGTCAGGAATGGGTTTTGAATTTGTGGGTGCTTCATTCTTCCTTTAAGACTGACCTTGTTGCAGGTGCCAGTAGATGAGTGTGCCTGGTGGTTTAGTTGTCTATTGATCTCAAGAACCCATGTGGAGAGGTGATACCTTGACACTTGTCCCGCTAAAATGCCAGACAGGTCCTTTAGTTCACAAAGTATGGGAACCATTACATGCTAGTGATACCCACAATGAGCATAATCTATAACCCAGCAATTTTATTTGGGACTATGTTTCCCAGAAAAACATTCCTAAAATTGTTCTCTGGGAAACTGTGTATAAGGAAGTATTGATTAAAAACCCAAACAGCTTATATTAGAAAAATGAATAAATGACTAAATATCAACTGCAGTTAAAAGAGTAGACTAGAACTTCATATATGAATATGAATCAACCTTAAAAAGCAGGATGGTGTGGAACAGAAGACCAGTTTCCTACAGTAAATATTTATGGGTGGGTGCGTAGGCATGGTATCAGGATGAAAAAGCAAAATAAAATGTATAAAAATGAAAATGAATCTGTACGTGGACCAGTGATTATGATCTGCCCTGAAATGAGTGCATCATCCACACTGGGCTCTCATGGTTATTTGCTGAGCAGCACCCAGAAGAAGGCAGAAGTCTCCAGCAAGGCCCTCGCTTTAGGAAGAACCAACCTATAACCAAATGCCACTGAGCAGTCAGTAAGCATGCTGTGAGAGCAAGTCTTCAGTACCAGTCATTACTTTGCATGTTGAGACACAAAGGCAAAGCGTGCTGTTGATCAGCACATCAGAGCCCACCTACCTTTAAAAATTTTTTTGCCAGGCATGGTGGAGCACACATATAATCCCAATACTAGGGAGGCTGAGGCAGGGGGATTGCTATGAATCTGAGGCTAACCTGAGTTACACAGTAAGTTCAAGGACATTCTGAACTACATAGCAAGACCCTGTCTCAAAAAAAAAACCGAAAAAAATATGGAATTCTTTTTTTTACAAGAGGATAGAAATTTTGTGAAATGGTTTGCCAGAACATAGTTATTTGAAGCATTTCAGAGACCAGTTAACCTTAAAAAGTAAATGAGAATGTACGTGTCTGGTAGCAAGTGACATTTAACTGGATTCTAGGAATCAAAGCCAAAATTAATCTCAAAAATTAGTTTAATTATCACTATAAATTTCAAACAAAAAAGTAGTAAGTGATGTTTGAATTATCAAAGGTTGTTATTAGTTATGGACTTTACCTCACTCTCTAGCTTTGAGAGAAAATAAAGACGTAAGAGTTAAATGTCCATAGAGATCTGTCACAGAAACTTCATTCCTCAGTTCTGCCCATGAAGTGACATGGTTTTTTTCTAATAACACTTGTCTTAATTCCATAAAATAATGCTAGTTAAAGTGATCATGTGCATTTTTTATTAATGTTGAGAAAATCCTATATATACATCTACCATACGTTATTAAGCTTTGTGTTTGTTGTATAGCCTGTAATGTTTGATTAAGGACGAATTCATCAAGAATTTCCTGAACTTATCCCAGGATAGTGTGGACTCGCCAACGTTTCATAAGATGTGAAATCTGACTGAAGGCTTTTCCATTTTGAAGGCTTTCTTTACACTCATAGAGCTTTTCCCCAGATGGAATCCTGATGGACTTTAAGCACTGATCCAATGCTGTAATCTTCCTCATAGTGGTCACAGGAATAGAGTTCTGCTCTAGAGTGGGTATTCTGGTATATGACTGAGCTTTGGGTGAAGGTCTTCCTACATGTTTGCACTTTCAGCACTTTCTGCCATCTTCTAAATGAAGGTCTTCCCTCCTATGTCACTCACGTGGGGTTCTTTGGAGTGGATTCTTTGGTGGATGAACAGAGTTGAGCCACAGTGGCCCCTTCACACCCACAGAGCTTTTTCCCAGGGCAGATGTTTAACAAGGCTGTTATAGCACCTCAAGGATCTTGTGTACAGTGTACTTCTTGTGTCTACTGACACAAGAATTTAGGCAGAGGGCTGCCTGTCCTGACAACAGCCACAAGGGTTTCTGAAAGCTGTAGTGCATTCTTTATTCTCATGAGACTCATTTCCTTTTGTGTTTAATGGGACGTGGGTTTACACTGATGGTCTCTCCAGGGTAGGGCACTTAGAGCTTCTCCTCTGGTTTGGATGTGCTGGCGTTAAACTCAGGGCTGCTGGTGTGCTAGCATTTGCTTTATCAAGGAGGAATATTTTTCAGTGGATTTCTTTCCAGCCCACTTTACAGTTAAAGGCTGCTTCTTTTATTACTTCTAAAGCTGAAAACCATGAGCACAGTGTATGGCAGCTTTTTGGCCAGAGCAGCAGTGGCCTGAACTTCAGAGTGAGTTCTGCCAGGTGTCTCAGGTCCTCTCCAGTGTGAGGCAATGTCTGCTGTGCTTGCAGGTGGTGCCGCTGCACTTGGGTAAGCATTGAGACCTGTCCAACGTGCAACCCCTATTTAGTCTGCAGGGCATCAACCTCTCAGTTGGACTTCTTTGGGAAAATTATGCTTTGAAACAGACTCCATGATTGAGGCAGGAGACATGACCAAAAAGAACAAGTGGACCATGAATCAGCATCTTTTTCCTGCTGGCAGAAAAAGGGGATTCAAATGTGACATACACAAGTAGACTACAGAAATGCCCTAGGCAGAACATAGCTTTTTGCATGTAAAAGCTTTAATGAAGAATATATACTTGTTTGTTTTATCATTGATTATTGATTTCTGCTCTTCAGTATTTTCTTCTCTCTGCTTTCTTTGGGTTTATTTGTACGTTGAGAGCATTACTTTTTTTCCCCTTCAGTTTTGTTTCCTTTCTAAATATAGCATCTACAGTTTTGATGTTTTTTTTTTTTTTTTTGGTACTGGGAATCAGTCTCACCACTAGCACTTGCCAGGCAGGCACTGTACTGCTGCTGGCCCAGCACCTACACTTTTGAAATGAAATAATCTACCTGAACAGCCAGAAAATAAACTTATAACAGAGTGTGTCTCAATAAATGATAGCTACTATTATTAATAGTGTTAATAAAGTAAAACAGCCTACAGAGATTTAAGATCTTCTGCCAAAATATGTTAATAGAGAGCAGAACATGAAAGAAAATATTATCACAGCAACTAGATATTTTATTTTTTATTTTATTTTATTTTTTTTTAGAAACATAAAAGTACAAAAACATATTGACAAACAGACACCCATTATCATAGAAAGCAACTAGATATTTTAATATGTATTTAGAGAGATTGTAAGAGTCTCAGCTCTTGTGCGTGAATTGACACAGTAGTCCATGCCCACATTTTTTTTAATTTAAAGACAAAGAATGGAGACATAGAAACCAGAATAACACCAAAACAACACAGGAAATAAAGATTATAGAGGACATAGTAGGGAATTAGCACTGGATGCTGTATTACATGAAGTTATCTTCACATTTGCTAACACAAAAACAATAAAGGAAATACCAGATTATAGAGAAGATAGTAGGGAATTAACACTAGATGCTGTATTACATAATGTTATCTTCGCATTTGTTACTCAGTTATAGAGATGATGGCTCATTAATTGGTTCAATTAATCAATTTTCTCCACCCACATCTCAGTTGTTCTACCACCCAATCAGTCGTCTTCCCTCTGATAATAACTGTTTTTGGTTCATTTACTCCCTCGGGCTCTCACATTGGGAAGAGACATGGCTGCTTCAAATTATGCTGTAACAAGCATTAGTGTACACAAATTGCTATGGCAGGAGGTGGAAAAGCACCCATCCTCAAAGATGGTAGATAGGCAGGGAACCAGGTTTACTATGGTCAAGCCCCCATTGACAAGCCCTCAAGGCCGTTGTACCCCACACTTTTCAAATATACTTTTTGGCACCATTAAAAAAAGAATCTCAAAGCTAGAAGGGATTATCAGTGAATATCTGGTCTGTCTCTTTTACCTTTTTATAGAAATTGAGGCCCAGCTAGGTGATTTTTGTCTTTACTGCAAGAAGATATCAAACCAACTTGAGTGCTCAAAAGTCTTTATCCATTTGTCTGTGAAAGGAGAGCAAGTTCTCATCAGTAGAGGTTGAATCAGTGGCCCTCCAAAAAGCTGTGCCCGTGTCCTAGTCCCTGGAACCTGTGCACATGACTTTATTTTAAATAGGGTTTTGGCAGATGTGATTAAATTTATGATCTCAAAATGAGATCATCCTACATTACCCAGGTGCTTCCTAAATCTAGTGACCAGAGTCCATAAAGAAAAGAAGAAAGGAAGACAAAAGCCAGCGTGAAGACAGAGGCTGAGACCTGGCTGACGGGGCTACAACCCATGGAAGGCACCAGGAAAGACTCTAGGAGATGTGGAGTGTGGTCCGGCTAACATGTTCATTTCAGACTTCTGGCCTTCAGAACAATATAAGAATGAGTTTCTGTCATTTTAAGCCACCAAGTTGGCAATTTATTATAGCATCCCTGCTGAGTGCTGGGATTACAGGCATGCACCACCATGCCCGGCACAAATGACTTTCTGATTGATAAAAATGTGAGCAGAAGACCATGGGAACATCCCTGGAAACTAAACACTACCCAAAGAGATTAAGCAAGGTGGTAATATGCCCTCTTATTTCAGTTCATGTTATAAACAAATGTCCTTTCCAGGGATAAGTAGTGTCATAGTTTAAAAAATATGGGTGATTTTGCTGTTTAACATGATTCCCAAGTATAGAACTAAAGTGCTGTCTAGGGTTCCTGTACACAGGCAGACTGTGATGTGCCTTACAGAGAAAGTATGTGTCAGGTAAGTTTCAGTCCTGCAGAAGTTGCCATGTAGTTGGCTGGGAATACAATGTCAGTGACAACAATTTGCTATATCCAGAAAAAGGAAGACGGAATTTGTCTATTTGCAGGTAAGGCTTTAAAAGTATTAAAGTAACATTTATAATTTGTGATAAACCTATAGAAAAGTGGCTAAATTTGTGGATTCATAAGATAGCAACTGATTTTTAAAAAATCATAGTAAGCAGTGTTGTTTTGAGGCTGCAGACCTTATGTGAAAAGCCAAAGAAATTTATGGTTATGTTAACCAGTTAGAAAACTGTGAACTCAGCCAGCACTGGCTGTGCACACATCAACACTGTGTAGAAATGTTCAGCTTGCAAGTGAGGCAGATTCTACAAATTAGGAGGCTGTGAAAGAATTTCTAAAATACCGTCCTGGTCTTATACAAGAAAAGGGTCGTGTGGAAATGCTGGTTTTCAACATTGATGTGACCAGCTTTATCAAGACGTTGGCAAACAAATGTGTACACAGTACAAATGACTTTTTTTTTTTGAGACAGGGTCTCACTATGCAGTTCAGGCTGGCCTTAAACTCACTTTATAGCTGACCTCAAACTTGCAACGATCCTCCTGCCTCAGCCTGCTGAATGCTGGGATTACAGGTGTACACCACCACGCCTGGCACAAATGACTTTCTCATTCATAAAAATGTAAGCAGAAGACCATAGGAACATAACCCTGTATTTTCTCCAGGAACAACAGTTCAGTACTTATTAACTCAGCATTTAAAACAAGTTTATAAAGCACAACCATCACAAACAATAGAATTAACTTTATCTTGACAAACTAAATCCATTAGAAGGGCACAGGGTCTGAGAATAACACACAGGAAAAGGATTTGTTTGAGGCTAAGGAATGAGCAGTCCTCAGAATCTTTCTCCTCTACTGAATATGTGACCCAAGAAGTGAAAGATCAGCATAGATTTGGAATCCCCAAGTTGCAAAAGTGTTGGAGGCTTGGGAAAAGGCCAGTTGGATGTGGGTTGCTGCGGAGGGGAAACTAGATATAAAGTAACAACATGCCTTTCAGAGTAGCGTGCGCCTACCACAGCAGTCACTTTAGGGTGATAAAGTGTGTGGGGCACAAAGATTGGAAAAGGAGATATGTGACTGTTATTATAGTATTTGCAAGGGGTATGTATGAAACACAAGAAACTACATATAAATTACTAAAATGCTGGATACAAAGTCAATATATGAAATGAATTAGCACTGATTCAGGGAGGATAAAAATGTTTTCTTAGGTTTTCTGATCACAGTAAGGGGGTCTCAGCAGATTTACTTGGGAAGGCCTCCAAAAAGAAGACTTTGTATAGAAGTATCTGGGCTAGAAATGCAGACATATCTATTAGTACGGCTGACCAAGGGTCAGAGTTCTTTATCACAACTCCCTTCCGGGACTACCACGAACTGGCTGAGCCACAGGTCTGGTGTTGGGAGGGTGGCTCTCCTTCATGACAGGTAAGGGGGTTGGGCCCCCTGTGGTTAGCCAGAAACATCACACAAGGAAATGTGGCCTGGAACGTCACTCTTCAGGTAGGGTGATTTGTTCAACTGGGTTCCAAAGCATAATGTAAAGCTATGATAATGAGAAAAACATGGAGCCTGAAGCAGGGCTAGCCAACTATTATCATGGGACATGAGAGCAAAGCCAGAAATAGAGCCATGCCTATTGGCAATTAATGTATGGGAACTGGCAGTGCAGAACAGTGGGCACAACATCTCCTTTTTACAAGTGATGCAGGATCAGCTGAATACGCGTATAGGCAGACAGTAAAATGTGACTGTGCATACGTAAGTATAGCAATAGGTTATTTCAAATGGGTTATAGATATACATGGGAAAGCAAATTATAATACTTTTTAAGATTATAGAGAATGTCATCATGATTTCAAAGTAGAGAGAAAAAACACTTCAAAAGATACGCAAAATAAGACATCCATAAAAATGAAAAAAAAGCAGATAAGCTGATATTACAATTAAAAACTTTTGCAGAACAAAAGACACTTGATAGAATACCACAGATCTGGAGATATTTGAATTCTCTGTGAAAATGGTGCATATCCAGAATATGTAAACGATTCCTACATGATGTATGAGAACTGAGTTGGAATGTACCAAAATAATGCTTGAAGACCAACATGGAAGCAGGAGGCTAGTCTACCCTTTGCCTAAGAGATGTTTCTCATCTTGGATAGTTGCCAGCTGCATAAACAACACCAGCCGAGGTAAAGGAGTGGCCCGGTCTTGGCAGTGCAGGTACCCCCAGCAAGACAGGAATGCAAGAGGGGACTGAGGACTGACTCCCACAGTAGCACACTGAGTTACTGTGTAAAATGTATTTCTTACTGCACAGAGTGGAAAAACACTCAGGTAGAGAACATGTTTCATCATGGCAGCAAACAATACGGTGTGGCCATGGTGATAGTACTTCCTTATGTGCATGCTGTGATCAGTCATTGAAAATTCCCTTTTCTCCCCCAGATTGCACTGTGCTTTCCCACACGCTGTTCTCATTGTACCTTTCTTCATTCTTTTTCACTGGGCTTAAGAATTCAACTCTTCACCCATACTTCAAGCTTTCATCCTGCTCTGAAACCTTTCCCACTTCCTCATGAGCACCTGTCACACCTTCTTCAGCGCAAGGTATTGTACAAATCAAGAGGCTGTATGACACAGCCGTTGTTTTCCATCCGTGCTGTTTTCTCTATCCCCTGAAACCTGAAGGGCCTTGAGAGCGGGCTGCTTAGTTTATGTAGTTTTGAACCTACTACCTGGTACAGGGCTTGACCAAAACCAAATAATCATTAACACCTTAATTTGAGCTCACAAGGAATAGCCAGGTATATACTCTGAAGTCCTTACCCTGAACTCTTCAGTAAAGGAAATTTCTCTTTCCAGGATGTCTGCTCTTTCAAAGTCTTCGGAATACTTACCTCTCAGTGCTTAGTGTTTACAGTTGTGCTGCTTTGCGGTAGGATGTGGCATTCCTTCAGTGCTGAACACAGAAGGGTATTCTTCGCCCAAAGGCTGTCTGCAAATCTCCATCCTAGTAACAAACCAAGATAGGAGGGGGTCAGAAATGTAAACACTGAAGAATATAGGAATGGAACGCGGTGTCGCGGCACACTGTAATGCCAGTGCACGGGAAGCTGAAGTAGGAAGATTGTAAACTGGAGATCAGCCTGGGCTATGGAGTGAGTTCAAGGCTAGCCTGGACTACACAGCAAGACTCTGTCACGCACACACAAAAATCCAGAGTATAGAAAAAGGATGATGGCACATCAGAGAGAAAGCAGCCTCTTCTGATTACCAAATGCAGGAAGCACAGCAAAAGAATTCACACTTTCAAAGGACAACAGCAAGTAGAACCTCAGTGTTCTACTGAGGCCCTTCATTTCTGCCTGTAAGTATGTACTTAATTTTTTCTAACAGCCCCATGTTCTGAAGAGAATCTATCACTTTGAGATCTAGCTGGCGGTGTAGCTCAGTGGCGGAGGGCTTGCTTAGCATGTGTGAGGCCCTGGCTTTGATCCCTAGCACTGAAAACAAAAGACCTGAGTTCCAGAACCGTGATGTTCTCTGCCTTCAGCCCCCACATTCAGGCCTAGAGTGACTTGGGTAGGGTGGTAGCACTACTCCAACACCGAGACTTCCTAGTGTACTTTCTTACTTACATCTATAACCTCAGTATCCCGTGGTCGTGGCTGTCTCTGAGCTTCATAAGGTCCAGTGTGTCTTCCAGCTGACCGGCCTGAAGTGCTGACAAAGTTCTAGCATGCCACAGAGTGTTCCCTGATGCCTGCTCAGAATGTGGACCGAAGAAACCTGCAATTTCTATCAACTGGCATTGATCTAGGATCTCACCTGAGTTAAGTTTCAAGGATCAAAAGAATTTCAAGTTTTTTAACCAGGAATGAGAAATCAGTTAAAATACAAAACTAAATAAAACAAAACAAACAAAAACTGTAATTTTACAGTCCAGATTCCTCTCTTGAGTCTCACATGTTTCATATACAGTTTGGGGATTGCAGTTAGGAAATCAGGCTATGGTCTGGTAGACAGCTCTTTTGGGATTTCCACAGACAATAACAAAAATATATGCCAAATTGAGTTCATTAACTTTCTACCATCTCTCAAATCTGAGCTCTCCTGATTGCCATTAGATATTATGCCTCCACCACTTAAGTAAATCCTTGAAAGTCATCCTAAAGCCAATGTCAACTGCAGTCAACAACTGTACCCTCCTGCCTTACTAACTGGTTCTCATACTAAGTACTGAAATCCCCAAGGAGGGTGTCAGTCTAACTCTCCTGGCAATGTGGCACATGAGTGCAAAATAAAGACAGAATATTCTGCAGTTGAGGAGCTCTGGGATGACCAATGTTCTCTGGAACAAAGGGTGAGTCTAAAAGCTTGGGACTTACTGGTATCGATCAGGGAGGTGGGTGGGGGTCATGGCAGAGTGCTAAGGAAGAGAAACTTTGCAGGCCTCAGCTGTAGGGAGAAACGGAGCAATTTTGTGCCAGGCACAGAGGCCTCCAATTAGCAATACAACAGATAGCTTGATGTGTGCAAAGCTGGCACCTTTACTGCCTGGAAGGTACAATTCTGAGTCCCATGGTCTCAGTTGAGATGTTCGTTCATGTCTTAGCCCTGGAATCTCACAAGTTCTTGCTCGAGCCCCCATTTCAACTATCAGCAGGGTGGCAATCCTTGCCCTTGTGCTGCAGTGAGACATGTTGGTATCTCAGCCAGACTTGATTGCATTCTTTTAGCCAGTTAAGGTAACATATGCTTTAATATAGCCAGCTCTGCATATCTCAGTGAATAGGGTTGAAGTAAAGGTCAGGGAAAGATCAAGGGAAGGGGCTTTGTTTCTCAAGAGAGCACAGCTACGTGGTCTCCCACACTAAGCTTCGCATCTCTAAGCCTTTGCATATGTTATACCACACTCAGAAATATACTCAAGGAACGTGTCAGAGGTCAGGTGCACTAGATGCTCCTTGGGAGGTCATTTTTGTTTTGGTTCAAGAATTTCAGGCAAGTTCAAGGGTTCATTTGGTCAGCAAGTCAAGAGGTCTTGGGTTTTTTATTAAGAAAAAAAAAACTACTTTTTTAAAATAGTAAAACATCTACTGAGGTTCCTACCTAGACATAGTCTGCCTTCTGCCAAGAGGTCCCTAATGTAGCTAATCATCCTTGGAAACACATAGGTATACCAAAGACAAAGCCAGACCAGCAGGTCACTGTTTTCAGACTCAGGGATACATGGTCACTCTCTCACTGAACACCGCTTCCAATTTGAAAACAATCTGTAAGACTGGTAGCAATAAAAACAAAGGCTTGCACATAAAAAATAGACACACCATTTGAATTATTAGCTCTTACTAAACCAACACAAACTACATTCTGAAGTATGATTTTGAATGGCTTTATCTGACGAGTTGTCAGGCTGCATTCTCCGAAGTTATTTTACAGCCTTAGACATTCTGCTGATCGAGTCACTTCCTGTGACTTCTCATTTCTTCACTATTCCAAGGGATGTAGTGTCAACTGAGGCATCATGTTTTATTGTACCTTTCTTTTGACTGTAACTTCTGATGCAAGCTGAGGCTTCTCAGTATCTTCACCACTTACATCACTGATGACACTTTCCTTTGCCATGCATTTTCTGGTGCTTAGTAAGATTAGAGCTCCTACGGAAGGCTTTTCCACACTCATCACACTCATATGGTTTTTCTCCGGTGTGGATTCTCTGATGATGAATAATACTTGAGATCTCACTGAATGCTTTTCTACACTCCCCACACTCATAGGGCTTTTCTCCAGAGTGAATCTTCTGATAGTTAATGAGGGCTGAGTTCACATAGAAGGCTTTCCCACACTCCTTACACTCATATGGCTTTTCTCCTGTGTGAATTCTCTGATGTTTGATAAGGGCTGAGCTCACACTGAAAGCTTTCCCACATTCATCATATTCAGGCGTGGTCTCTCTTAGTGGGGAAAGGATTAGGATTTAGGACCTAATCTCAAAATTAAATCATAAATTTAACACCATTCCAATAAAAATATCCATTTTTTAGAAGCAGTAGATTTTAATATTTAAATAGAAAAACAATACCTGTAAAAAATGAAAAAGACAAAGGTTACTTGAAGGGGGACTTGTCCTGAGGATTTTAAACACAACATAAATCTATGTCTCCAGTGTGGTAGTGGAGACTGGCAAACTGTACGGAATAGAAAGTCCTGCACCAGAAACCATCACAGGTAGAAATGGCACATAATAGAGGTAGCAAATACGAGAAATGAATAGCTTCTTCAGTAAATGTATGGAGGATCCAGATGATCATCTTGTAAGACATTAAATTGGATTTCTACTTCCCTCTACATATCAGAAAATACAACAAATCAAAGTTGTAAATATTAAAAAAACATAAAAGTATCAGATGGAAGTGTTAAGTGATGTCTTTTATAATCTCAGTATACAAAGATCTTTCTAATGCCGAACCCAAAGTCAGAGGCCATACGTAAAAAGATCGATAAAATTTGACCCACATCCACAGAATTAAAAGTCCTGCAAAATAAAAACACCTCAAATAAAGTCAAAAGGAACGTATTAACAATACATTTCAAACCATGGGCAATAAACATGGAGGTCCCGAACAATAAAAATTGCAGAAATGACAGAGCTCAGTTGGATTTTCCCTGTTCCAGCCTCACTGAGAAACAGACTACTGAGTAATCAGGGCGTCCTTATCCTACTGTGGAGTGGGCTTTAAAAAAAAAGCTTGGGCTGGGGATGTAACATATAGCATTTGCTGGAAGCTGAGTTCAAACCCTAACAGCGAAGGGGATAGAGGAGGGGGTGCTCTTTAGATCCTGTACTTCAAGAGGACCCCAAGACACCAAAGCTTAATGTTTATAACTGTCAAGTAAAGGGAAAAAATTTCTTTAACTGACTGACATGTCAGTGGTGTATTCCCAGGTGGCAATGGAGGGATAATTATGCTCCCTCTGGTCCCTGAGCTGGCATTTCTTGGCAGGCTACTTTTTATGTGCAAGAGCTGGAACCCAGAAAAAAAACACATTAACTCATGAAGGAATCATTACAGAAATAAATAAATAAACACGCAGAACAGGTCATCTCAAGGAGAGGAGGAAATAATTATAGTGAGTATCTGGATAGCACTTCTTATATCAGGTATGTTTAAGTAATCTTCTTACCAGCTCTAGGCAGGTGGTTTTATCATCCTCATTTATATATGAGGAAACAAAGGAACACCGAGTTAGTTAAAAGCATAGGTAGTCTGCTTCAGACTAAAGAGAGAGGAATCTTTAAGACACTGTACGTTTTAAGGTGATTTTCTAAATATGTCTTCCTGCCCATCTATTACCTGGGTCCGTCCACCTCTTCACGTTTCTATATTGGTTACTTCCTCAAAGACAACCTGGCACTCCCACCCTCTATCAGCGCTGCTCCCACTCCCCGAACATAAGCTCCTCAGGTGGGATGGTCAGGAACTGGCCTCGGCCAATGTCATCGGAGTTTCTGGAGCCAGCTTAGATGGTGCTAGCGCAGAGAATCTTGTTAACACAATCCTTGGGATCAGCAAAACCAGCTCCTCTGAAGTTGCAGCTATGCACCTTTCCTATAATTGGTGAGTCTACAATTCAGTAAGATACTCCTTTTTGAGGTCTCTTGTCCAGGCACACTTCTGTAAAAGAAACATTATTTTACTCGAAGAAAAGACGAAGACAAAGATGACCATTATGGGAGGGAAAAAAGGGCTCAAAAGCAAATGAGCTAATTTGCAAACGTCTGTGAGGGTATGTGGTGGGCAGGCGGGCCGGCAGGCCGGGGACCCTCCTGAGCACTGCCTCAAGGTTGTTGGAAGATGGCCGTGGTGTGGGCGGAGGTGACTGCTAAAGGGAAAAGAGACCATTTACTGACAGGCTGAAACAGGTAACTATTCTGCTTTCAAAAGTAAATATCACGAGCCCAAGAAGTGGACGCCTCTTCTAAATTTAGAGGCTCTAATGTTTATTTACAATTACTTGCAGTTTCGTCTTTTGTTGGAAAAGCGCTTTGGACTGGTAGGCAGACACCAACTGTACTGGGAGCGCAGTTGTACTTCGGGCTCTATAGATGGTGGGCACGAGTACAGTCCCAAAAGGAGACAAAACCATGGGTCCTGGACACTAGGGCCTTCATGGAAAAAGTCTGCCGATTTCACTCCTTCCGCTTATGCAGCAGAGCTGGCAACTCCCAGAACGCCCCGCGCTGCGGGTCTCCTTCGAGGCGGGCCCAGGGCCCGGAAGTAGGCGTGGCTTAACGTCTCGCCGGTTGGCGGAGGCGAGGATCTCCTTGCTGTCGCTACGGCCTCTGCTGGTAGCCATCCCCAAATCCCTTTTCTACTTCACTTCTCACAAAAGTGGTTTTGCTTCCTGAGTTTCAGCGAAGGTAGGGTACCCCGTGAATCTCGGAATTTAAAGACACAGCTGGGAAGCGTCTCCAGTGTGGTCCCTTTCAGGATCCCCGACCAAAACGGGGCCACAGGAGCACTGGTTCTCATACTTAGTGACTGAGAAGTCTGGGCTGTGTATTGTGTGTGCTTTTTCGAAGATTAGATTGCAAACACGAGTGCAGGGCTTTCAAAACGTGGCTGCATTAGTGTACAATCTCAGGCTATTTATGAAAATTTAAATTCACGACACCGCAGCATGCTGGTTTGGACATGTAAGCTGATAAAAACGGTAATTTTTAAAATGGTATTCAGGTGGAGTTACTAAGTATAAACTCATCCCATGGCAAAGCATGTATTAAGAGCATAATCAATCAGATGTGGGGCCCAACTTCAAAAATGAAATCTGAAAGTCCTCAAGAAACCTGGATTCTGCTTCTACGTGTAGCACTACATAGGTGACCCCGTGTAAGTGGCCTACCCGCCATCCATTTTCAGAATGGGTTGGAACACCAAATGATAGCCAAACCTAGCATTTAATAGGCTGAACTTTAAATGCAATGGAGCAATTATTTCTTTGGCACAGCAAACATTTAAACTCATCCCCTAACTCAGGAGTCCGACTATTCTAAACCTGTTGAAGTACCGCGGAGAATAGTGTTTACTATTGTAGTATTAGCCTACTTTTTAAATTTAGGGAACCACATTTCCCGACTTATGTGTCTTCTGAGTGGGTTAACATACTGTGTTAAACTTAATGGGCAAACATTTTGATTTGTGGTTTTCTTGGAGTTAGTAGTTATCCCTGTCTAGTAGCTGCCCAAGAGACCATTTAGGGTTTCTATGTCCCTAAAGTTACATTGTTGATAAATTGCAGCTCCCACTGCTAAAAAGAATATATCCTTGCTCATGTTTTGAGGCTGTGGTAATGCGCCAAGATGTGGAAAGTAACAACCAGACTTGTCACAGGGAATGTAATAGACCTGCTACTGGGAAAGCAGCCTAAACAAATGCTCATAGTGGGCACAGGAATGTAGCTGGATGGGAGGAATAAACTCTTCTTTCTTTTTCTTGTGCTGGGGATTGAACCTGGGACTCTCTACATGCTGAGCAGGTACTCTCCCACTGGGCTACTGCTCCAGCCCTGGAATGACTTCTGATGTTTTAAAGCACAGTAGCATAACTACAGCTGACACCAATTCAAAAGAGGAATATGAATGTTCCTGGCTATTGCACATCATACACATGTACGGAAATGTCATACTATATCCCATAAACACGTACAATTAATCAATTTTAGAAAAAGCATTATTAACGGTTTCATTGTTTACCAAGACCCTAACATGTACATTGCTGTGAACTCCAAACATTAAGGCTTCTCCTTTCATAACCTTAGAGACCACAAAATACACACATTTAGGAGTCCCTTAAAGCTGGGCATATCCTAATTATAATGCTAGTCTTTCGTATCTCCACTTCCTTCTATTTAACTTATCTAGAGCAGGTTAAACATTTTGGACCAGATAATGTTATCATGGAGGTTGTCCTGTGCATGTATGCTATTTAGCAGAATCCAGGCCTCTACTAGCTCCTCAGCTGTCCAACAGTGGAGCAACCAGCAGTGTCTCTACATACTTGTAAATTTCTCCCAGTGGTAACTACTGACCTAACCTCAGATACAAAAGCCTATTATTCTCAAGCACTTCTATAATTTTTTATCATTATAACCTTTACACAATAGTATTGTGTTTTCTTTTATAAATAAGTCTGGCTAAGCACACAGAGAGGTTCTGATTTCAACTTTTTACAGATATCCTCCTAGAATTGGATTTTTTTGCTTTACTCTTAAGGAACAGTCAGATTCCCATTTACTACTGCTATATGTTCTACAGAAACAAGTCTGTACTTCTTGAGCACACAAAGTGGTAAGCCGCATCACTGAAAGCTGCTTGAAGATGTCTACAGACAACACCACAAATAATCCACACAATAATTCAACAAGCATTTATTAAATGCCTACTATGTGCTCAGCATTGTACTAGGCAGTAAGGGGTGCAGTGATACAAATGTGAAATATTCCTGCCCTCAAGGAGCTTACAATTCTGGAAATACAAATGTAAAACTACAATACAGACTTCTAGAAAATAACTGCGGAGCAATTTATTAGTAAGTGTGTGGGTCACAGTACAATGAGAAAGGCACAGAGGCAAGGGCTTGTAAGACAGCAATAGAAGGCTGTGGGAAGTTTGCATGTGATCAGTCAAGGCAAACATGCTAGAGGCTGAGGCAGATTAGGCACAGAGCACAAAATAATGGAGAACTTGCAACAGCACAGCTCTGAAAGGAATTACCTGCTCAATGTTGAGTAAAAATGAGGCATCATTTAAATGGAGTTTTAGGAGCATTACTTTCGAAGCTTTATACAAGATAGGGATTCTGAAAGCAACGAGAGGGGAAGGAATTATAGTAACCTGGGCCTTACGGGATGTGCACCTGCATGCAAGGAAAGAAGGAGGTGGGAGAGAAGGGAAAGACTAAGGCTTAAAGAGACTAAGAACTGGACTGAGAGGAAGACTGCGGACAAGGGGAGCAGAGGTCAAGGATGACAGTGTAAGTTTAAGGTTAGGATTAAAAACTAGAGTGGTGAGTCTTTTCAGGGCAAAGTAGTTAAGCAATGATGCTATTTAAAAGAGTATGGGAGCCAGGTACAGTGGTGTAGAACTTTAGTACTGTATCACTCTGGGAGTCTCAGGCAGGAGGATCACAAGTTTGAGCCCAGTACAGGCAATTTAGTGATACCCTATTTTAAAATAGAAAAGGGCTGTGGTAGCTCAGTGTCAAGGCCCTGAGTTCATCCCCGATACTGCAAAAATAAAAAGAAAATGACAGGGTAAGAGAGTGGTGAGCTTTGTTTTCAACACCAACTTGTGTACATAGCTAGAAAACCCAACAAATCATAGATGTTACACAGGATGGGAAATATGAAGTTACTCAAATGTGTAACTATGGATAAACATGGATATAGAAAAAGTGGTGAGCAAAAACAAGACACAGATGTATTTCACAGTGAAGAGTGGGAGAAAAATGAAAAAAGAAAAGCCAAATATTGAAGAAAAAAGATCCCACGAGCCAAAAGAGGAGAGAATTCCAAAGGTTAGGGGAAAAAAATCAACAGTAAGAGCTATACACGAGATTAAGGACATGAACTTCTAAAAAGTCTTAGTACTTATACAGCAGGATCCTGACAATATTTCAATAGAATGGTGAGTAAAAAGTGAGAAGTTTTAAGACTAAGGAACGATATTAAAGTTAAGGAGAAAACTGGTTAAAAATGCATGTTTGAAAAGTCAGCAATGACTGAGGAAAAGAGTGGCAGCTGGCAATGGGTGATAAGGTAAAAGTTGCCATGTTTTACGTTGTACATGAATTTAACTATTGTCATCCTCACTGTCCATCTGCTCAGCCTAGAACGTGGATATTTTTTTTCCCTCCACAATTCTACTTTTCCTTAGGCAGTGTAGAGGAATGTATTCTGAATGTGTAAGTTATTACTGCTTCATCCTCTGTTACTCTTTTAAACATGTTTTACTTAGGTAATTTAGTTTCCTAGTACCCATCAAAAGTATCAACATTGAAAGATGATATAACCCAAAATGCTATTTTCACCCGATTTTTGAGTAATTACAATGGACTTGCACTGTGTCTTTACCCAGTATCTTTCCTAAACGGGTTTATGTGATTTTTAAGTGGGTGGCCAGAGTTAGTAGGTAGCAGAGCAGTGGTCAGGAACACAGGCTCTCTAGCCAGGTTGGTAGGGCAGAGCCTTAAAGATTTAATCTGTTATAAGCAGGAAATGCTTAATATAGGGTTTGGCACCGATCATTATCTGGAATTTGGAAGCCAGAGGAAAGATAGATTGCTAGCTAATAGAGCACAATATTCTACCATGCCACCCTGCCTCACAGAGATCTCTAAAACCTACGGTGCCTCTCCAAGGACTGTGTTGGATAGCAGCAGTTATGGAAGAACTGCCTTATCTTGCCAGGTGCTAAAATGAGAATCTGAGAATGAGCCAAAACGTATTAGTGAAAACTTCACTTTAGTTTAAAAGCATAAAAATAAAATCTGCAAAATAGATGCTATTCATAGTTAGGAGCGTAGAATAATTGTCACACAGAGTAATCAACGATTTTCTAATATTTAGAGATCTTAAGACCAAGAATGACTTCAGCTTATATCCTCAAAGTATCCAGAGCCTGTTTCTATTGTCTTACACTACCAGGTCTTTTCCATACATATGCTGCAATCTTTCAACTGACAATCTTTTCTCACACTAACACTAAACTTTGGTGCAACAGCAATCTTCCTAATCACGTTCCTTTTTTTCTCTGAATTTCTGACAGATGTTTAATAATTCTGAGATTTAAGTAATCTGGCTATATATCACTCTGGGTACTGTTGCAAAGGGGATACTAGAATACAGACATTTTATTACGTTGCTCTGCTAAAAGAACTTTTTATCGCAACTGAAGGCAAGTTTTCATCTGAAGTATTTGAGTGTGTGTACTTATACATGCATGCACACGTGTACCTTAACGACAGTAGAGCCACCCTATGTAAAAGCTGCACACTGGGTAGCACTGAGACTAGACAGAATCTGTGCCAGAGGGTAAAGCACAACTGAAGCAAAGGGCAAGCACATGGACACAACCAGATTTACTTGTTTCTGGTTTGTGAAAACTTCAAGCACAGGTAATTAGGAACGGTAATCTATACGTCAAAATGGGAAGAGGGCCTGGGGATGTAGCTCAGTGGGAGCATCTGCCTAGCATGCGCAAGGCCCTCAGATCAATTCCTAGCACCACAGAAGGCAAACAAAGGCTAAATGACAAGGGAGGAATAGGCACCAACGGCTCCATGAAACAAGTGTTCGTAAGAGTGCTGTTAGTGCTCAAGGTGGGTCACAGAGACAGAGAGATGTTACGGAGAAAGAAGGTCTGAATCAAAGATTGACCCCAACGAGGTAAGATTTTATGATTGATTTTTAACACATCAGCAAACAACATAATTGCTATACTTTTTCAGGACTGTCAGTGTGAAACTGTGTTATTTCTCCTAGAGGTTTTGTCAAAACCTATGTAACTGGTCTTCTGAATGCAATGAATGGAATAATTTCAAATTTGAGGGTTAATTTTTGAAAGCAAAAGTTAATCAATTCATAGTTCAGTGAGTAAGTGGCTAAACAACTGGCCAAAAATGGAATTTGATTGAGAGTAATAATGTTTTCTTGTATGGTTAAATGGGACTTCTAAAACATCCCGTAAATTTGGAGGAATAGTAGCATTATTAAATAACAGTATTTGAGAATGTGTAGAACTAACCAATTTAAAAGATACTCTATATTGAACTCGTAAGATCTGGTAGGTTATTTTCAGTCTCAAATCCTTTAAAGATGATACATAGTGCCTAGTGCTCATAGTTTAAACCTCTGGAGATCACAGCTGATCTGAGAGATACAAACTCTTCCTCTTACTTTGCTAGCACCTAACCTGCAACCTCTACAGTTATTGTGTCTTGTTAGCAGAATACAAACACTGATTACTGATGGGAGTGTACCACAATTTAGCAGAATGAGGAACTGTGAGGTGTAAGAGACCATATGGACCATCGACATAGGTATTAAATCATAGAAATTAATGGTAAGGATCTGATGGAGAGTGATGTGTGAAGAGCCATAGCCATCTGAGGAGGTGGGTCCAGGGCAACCAGAAGTGAGAGCCCATCTAGTTAGGACATTTGTACAGGCGAGAGAGCAGTATATAACAGGCCAAAGGGATGATGTAAGTTTTTTGAATGGGTTTTTATATCTTCTTTATTACTATTCCTACTCTTTGTCCTACATGATACTGTAACTAGGACAGTGAAAGTACCCTTTGTACCCCAGTGTACAGTGGGGAAATGGAAGGACAGAGGTCACCACAAAGGACAAATGTCCATGCTCAAGAACAGCCAGGCTGAGTCTCCACTCACCTTTCTCGGAATCACCCCCACAACCATGACTAATGTGTCCAGTTCCTTTGCTGACACAGTACTGGGATGAGGGTGGCGAAGGACACACACAGATGCTCAGTGACTCAGTGGAGTCGGTAACGTGATAAATGAAGCAAAATGCTGAAGGAAGTGCTGATAAAAATATAGCATTCTGGGTCTGCATGGGAATATGGATTTCCACCAACTAAAAGGAACATCAAAATAAAAATGAAACGCTTAAACATGAACAAGTTTTGTCTGTAAAAACATCCCTAGAACTAGGCTCTTAGATGGCTAAATACAAGTAAGACTCACAGAGAGGCTGCCTGGGACACTACAGCAGCTTCTTAGATGAGGAGTACAAGATCAGGGAAATAATGGGAGAAGGGATCACAAGATGGGAGAAAGCAGATGAGCTAGTAGTAGCAGCCCCTCTCAAACCTACAGCAACTCTAAGTTTAGTGTCTTAAGCCACGATAAGCAACTTGCTCTAGTACTATTTTAAGCTTCTAAGGGATGCGTGAGGCCGTTGGATGTTCCGCTCCATCAGACCTCCAACGAAGTCCAACTAATTCACCTGTGCCCAGGCACAGGGCCCAACCTACTGAAGCACTATTCTAACCCTGCCACTTGCAGACATTCTGCCACTAGACAATGTCACCATCATTCTTGCCTTTGTTCGTTTGTTTTTACACTACTGAAAGACTACCATCAATGTATGGTTTTCATGCTGCATAATGCTCAGACTATTTCTGAGGCTTTTCCTAAACTCCTGTGGATGCAGACTTTTCTCCATTGTGGATTCGCTGATGTCGAATCAGACTTGACCTCTGAATAAAGGCTTTCCCACACTCATTGCATTGAAAGGGCTTCTCCCCTGTGTGGATTCTCTGATGCTGAATGAGGCCAGTGTTCCCATTGAAAGCTTTCCCACATTCTTTACATTTATAGGGTCTTTCTCCAGTGTGGATTCTCTGATGTTCAATGAGGCCTGACTTCTGACTAAAGGCCCTCCCACACTCATCACACTTGTAGGGTTTCTCTCCTGTGTGGCTTCTCTGATGGCCAATAAGATGTGAGCTCCGCCTAAAGGTTTTACCACACTCATCACACTCATAGGGCTTCTCCCCAGTGTGGATCCTCTGGTGTCCAATGAGGTGTGAGCTATGACTGAATGCCTTCCCACACTCATTGCATTCATAGGGTTTCTCCCCACTGTGGATTCTCTGGTGCAGAATAAGGCCTGCACTCTGGCTGAATGCCTTCCCACACTGGTTGCACTGATATGGCTTCTCCCCAGTGTGGATTCTCTGGTGCAAGATCAGGCCTGTGTTCTGGCTGAAAGCCTTACCACATTCCTTACAGTGGTAGCGTTTTACCTTGTTGTGGATATCCTGATGGGAAAGCAGGGCTGACCTGTAACTGAAGGATTTATTACAAACGTTACACTGATAGGGCTTCTCCCCAGTGTGGATCCTCCAGTGGCGAACAAGGCCTGAGCTCTGGGCAAAGGTTTTCCCACATTCATCACATTTATGGCGTTTTTCTTGGGAGGGATTTCCCTCTTCACTCTCTAATGTGCCCAGAGGGTCCTGGGCTTCTTCATGCTCAAGGTCCCCGGTAACATCCCCGTTGCATTTGGCAGCGGTCTCTCCATGGGGCTGGATTCCAGCAGATTTTACCTGTTTCGCAGCTAATTCCTTGTTCTCATTCCTGGTTTCACCACCTGAAATAAACACGTAATAAATAAACATCAAACCAGTGTCGCTTCCTATTGGATATGCTAGGAAAAAGGTACACTGCCCAAAGTACACATAGGACAGCTAAAAGCAGATACAAAAACTTCTCTGTCTCCAAAGTGCCTTCATAACAGGCAGAGGTATGTGTGGGATAACAGAAAAATACCACAGGCCAACCCGGGAAGGTGCCCTGGAAAAAGGGCTTACGAAGGGGAAATGAAGCTGGAAAGGGACCAGTTGAAGTGCAGTGGAAGCTGGGAAGTGGGAAGGAACATGGAAATACTGAGATCCAATAAGTGGGACAGAAATGGGCAAATGATCCACATAGTCATAGAAGGGAAGCACAGGAAGTTTAAGTGAGAAAATCCTATAAAGATCCAACAGGAACTAGGAAAAGAAATTTGTGAACCCAGACAGTGCTAGAGAGATGTTACTTTCCAACTGGAAAACAGAATACCCCAGGTACAAACTGAGGAATTCCTGGATTGGAGAACAAAGGTTTCCGTTTACACCTTGAGAAGTCTCAGTCTTATAATCCTCTATTGGAGCCTGAGTTTAAACTTTGTATCCTCAAGAAAGCTCATAGCTACTACACACTTAACAGAGAAACCAACAAAATCTTTAGTGATCTTGAATAATCATCACAGCTTCCTTACCCAGAGAGAACGTCTTTCCACAAGTCTCTGGCCTCTTATCTCTACTCAGATCCTTCTTTGATGGATCAAGAATCCACCGCTTTCGAGTAAGGGACACGGTCGTATCTTCAGTCTTCTCCAAAGTCTGAAACAACAAAATCCTCATCTGGGGCCTACAAGTGTTCCACAGTGTCAGACAGACCTACCAATACTAGGAGAGCATTGAGAGATAGGAATGTAGTGTAGAAAGGGATGAGTAACTGGGAAGAGAAGGAAAGTACATTAGATTTACTGGGGTAAAAGAAGGATCAATCTGTAACCATGTAAAAGAATATAAGGCAAACTCTTCAACAGATACTGCTACAGAACAATTCAGATAAGACACTATAAACACTGGTTACCCGAGCTGTAGTGTTTTAGTGAGCGGTGCACAACTTACCTGGGACCCTGCGTTGAGAGGTCTGGTTGTTATTTCCCGGTCTCCAGAACTTCCTTTCTGAGAAGGAGTGGGACTCTGAGAAGTAGACATGGCTGAGAGGAGAAGGGAACTATGAATGAGACAAGCCCTGTCTGTACCTGTGTAGCATTCGTCCATTCCAAACTGTGTATTTCAACAGACATCCATGCCCCAAATTTTGCACATAAAGTACAAATACCTTGGACTCTGGGCCCATACCTATAGCTGCCCACAAAACATCTACATTTTGGTGTCCTTAGGCTCAGCCTAAAATGATACTCAGAAATATAAGGCATACTGATTTCCTAGAAGGAGCTGTTTTCCAACTCTTCTCTATCACCAAAACAATCTTTGTGCTCACATACTGTATTTCTTTAGGTCCTAATCTCCTACTGAACTGAATAGGAAAATCAACCTATCACTCCAAACTCAATTACCTTTCTTAAATGTCTACCATGACTGCCAGGATCTGCTTTCTAGGGATATATGCTGGTTAATTACTAAAATCAACAGACTTATTTATGATGTCTTGGGAAACAAGCTTTAAGACTTTAGACAAGAATTTATTACTAATTCAAAGTACTTCTATACTTCTTCCAAAATACTAACAAAGTACTATAATCTACATAAGTGAAAAAATACAAAATGCAGGGGAACATGAGCCTGGAACATGTTGCTCCCCAAGAAACTAAGGAAATTCTCAAAAGATGATAGGAAAATGTCAAAAGGACACAGAAGCCTCACTTAAGGGATTTCCTCTCTCCAAATATGAGATGACTAAGTATCAAAATAAAGACAGGAAGATCTATGGTACAAAAACTTAAATCCATACTGATAAAGAGAAGAATATTAATAAAAGGAAGAGAATACTTTTTTTTCTTTTAACAACAAACAACAAATAGCTGTATAAAGAATGACAGAATTAGAACATCACTGTCTTGTAACTGGCTTAGTAATCACGGCGTCAGGCAAGAACCACCAATGAATATTTAAACTAGTGTTTTGACAACAAAGTTTAATGGGGACTCGGCTATTTATATAGACTCAAGGATATCTCCCCACAGTTTATTAATTACAAAGGGAAAAATAAGGGATTAATAGCAAGAATAACCTTAGCCAATTCATTAAAGATAATATCGCCATTAACAAGACAGATTTCTTATCTTGTACCCCTCAAAAGGGCACAATATCACCTCGGGAGCACTGTGACAAATATACACAGCCTGAGTCTAAATGTGAGAAAATATGAAGCAAATTCAAATTACAGCCATTCTGCAACATAACCTGTATTCATCAAAAGTGTTAAGATCTTCAAAAGAAAACAAAGACTGAGGAACTATGCCAAAATAAAGTAGTGTTACAATGAACTGAACATTATGATCTTGGGCTGTGCTTTGGAACAGAGAAAACACTATTGGGACAATGAGAAAAGTAAGAATATAAACTGGCCTAGATTTATCTTTCCTAGTTAGGAACTAGACAGGCACCCCAAACTGTACTTCTTTTCGTTCTACTTTTTCATCCTTGCGAATGAACTCGACTCCTCACCTCTCTCTTGAAGCCCTTGGAGCACTGGAGATTTACACTGGGCCACCACAGGTTGCAGTGGAGCACATAGAAGCTCTGTTGCAGGTTCTGAAAGTGTCACTTTCTCCCAGAGTACCCGATGTCCATGTGCACTGGCTGGGACCTAGAAATAATGGGGCTGCTGGATTACCAGGAATTGTTTGCAGCAATGAAGCGCGCAATGTAAGACCCACAGCCCAACTACAGGGGCCCAGGCTTGTGAAAGAAAGCAAGAGAGTCAGTCTCACTTACTCCCAGGGACAGCAAAGGACATAAACATTTTGGTGACCACAGAAGGAAAGGCATCATTTCTGCTCAGGACAAAAGAAAAAAATTTCTCTTAGTGTCCTCCCTACTATAAGAAACACTAATATTTTGTGTTTACGAGCAACAGGGGGGAAAAAAGATAAAACAGAGACTTAAAACAGGGCTACAGGACAGTGGAAACCCCTGATAAGGATGCAGGGCAGTGGTGGCAAACCTATATAGCATATGTGCCATAGGCAGGTGCTGTTATCATTGAAAGCCCTACAAGATTTGCCATCACTGATTTAGGGAGGCTCAGTTTCAGTCTCAGATCCAGTTTTGATTTTTGGGGTACCTTTGAAAAAGTCATTTAAGCTCCACACGTCTCACGTTGCCACCTGGCAAATAGAACAGTCATAGGGATATGATGATTACAAAATGAATGCTATCCTTTAAAAAAGTTAAAAAGAATCTACAAATATGGGACATACTGCATGATAACTATTTCCACCTTCATCCAATGGACACCAGTGCCTGCTTTTAACTCTCCCCCAGGAGGCCAACATCCCTCTGCCCAGCTGCCACGTTACCTACAATCAGCATTGCTCCTTCTACTCACTGGCCGTCCTAGGATGTCAATCTGCCTCTCCAAATCCTCCAACAGGGTCACCACCTCCTCTCCGTTCTCTAACTGATGTTCCTTAACCAGGGTCTGCAGCTCCTCAGGCAAGATGGTCAGGAACTGCTCCAGCACCAGTAGCTCCAGGATCTGCTCCTTGCTGTTCAAATCTGGCCTCAACCACTGGTGGCAAAGCACCCGGAGCTGGATCAGGGCTTCTCGAGGTCCCAGCGTCTCCCGGTAGCACAGCTGCCTGAAGCGTAGGCGGAAGAGTTCTTGGCCGGAACGGTTATTCTCATGCAGGCTAGATTCCTGTTCCCACCCATGATCCTCCTCTACCTTGATGATGACAAGGTCCTCCTCAGGGTCCTGGTGTCGTGGAGAAGATGCTGAAGAAGGCTTTCTGGATTCTGCTGCCATTTAGGGCCAGAAAAACTCAAGAGGCTCGTTTTCACTATTTTCTTTACCTTCTTAAGAGAAGAACCCTCTGCATTCCATAAAGATATTTCTTTGAAAAGAGAAAATAACACATACTATTAAGGCAAGTCAAATGCCAGTGACTTAGGAAGCTCCCCATCCCCTATAGCCTTTGTGGCTCAGCTATTCCATGATTGTCACTATTCCTGAAGTAACTCCTTACTTCCTTAATCTTCTGCCATGGCAACCCACCCAGGGAATAAACCCTGCCTTCTGCTTTCTCTGCTTAGGGATATGGACGATAGATACACAAAGTCAAAAAATGTTAAAGGCTGGACCTATCTGAAAGTCTGTCTTCAACTTAAGTTGGTTCTCAGTGCTGCTCATCTAACCCCTTTTAGCATTTGTTACATCAGCTACACTAAACTAGTCCTAAAACATTCAGCTCTATAAACATTTCCCTAAGTCATAACACAAAGGACTAGTTCCAGTATAATGTACCTCAAAGTACTGTCAAGAACTTTGTTCTTGTCCACTTAACACTCAACACCCAACCCATGTTCCATCTTCCATCCTATCTATACTTGAGACCTTAAGAAACTCTCAGGAGCAGGGTATTTCCAAAGAAGCCGGATATCCTGTCAACACCTGTAATACAAAAATTTAATCCCACATACCAACAGCCTTCTAGATTATTATATAAATAAAAATTAGCATATACTCTTTTGAGTCTAGTATCTTCCACTTAGTACATTTGATATTAATCAGTGTTGTATCAGTAGTCTGATAGATACTACTGACACAACAGATAAATAGATGCTAAACAGATTGATAGGTGCTAAATAGATGTTCATCCATTTCCACAAGATATCTGAATTGTTTCCATTTGTTGATGATTCTAACTAAAGCCACTAAGAACATGTATGAAAACAGTTTTTATTTAACTTGAGTAAATAAGAGCTAAAATTGCTGGTCATAAGGTATACTGATAACTTTATAAGAAACAAGTCAGACTGTTTTCTGAAGTGGCTGTAGCATTTTGCATTCCATTAATCAATAAATGAGCTGCAGTTGCTCTCCACACTGACAGCACCTGACATTGCTTATTGAAAAATTGTGTATATCTTAATAGGCAGTATCTCAGTTTTGTTTTTCTTTACTATTAATAATGTTGGACATCTTTTTATGTGCTTATCTGCCATCTGTTTATTTTCTCTGAAGTATCTAATTGAGATAGCTGTCTATTTTTGAGTTTTTAAACGTTTTTAGAATTCTTTATATATCCTGGAAAAAACCTTTTATGAGATAAATGATTTACAAATGCTTTCTTTTTTCATTCTTTTAACAGTGGCTTCTGAAAAACAAGCTTGTAATTTTTTGAAGTCTAGTATTTTTAAGAGTTGGCTTTTGATGTCACTTTTAAGAACTGTTTGCTTAGCCCAAATTTCTTCTAATTTTTTTTGTAGTTTTAGGTTTTAAGTCATTTTGAATTAATTTTTCTGTAGTTTGACATATGAACAGAGGTTCTTTTTGCCCACTTACATACAGATCCAAATTGTTCCAGAATTACCCTTTACCCACCAAACACCTCTGTCAAAAATCAAATGACTGTGTATATGGAGGTCCATTTCTGGCATCTCTGTTCTGTTCCTTTAGGTTGTGATATAGGAGAGGAAGAAAGTGATACAACACTGATTTGATTGTTGTGGATTTTCAAACTTGAAATCAAGCAGTTCAGGAGAAGTAAACAGAATTAAGATATGCTATGTACATGAACCAACTGCCTACAATAAATATGATCATTATGAACTGCGAACACATATAATAAAAATAAAAAGAGTAAAAAAATAAAAAAGAAGAAACCAACTATTTTGAGTCCTGTAACTTATGTTTCTATTTTAAACCCTTGGTTTTTCCACTTCTGTTGCCTTTGAATATGTATTTTAGAATCAGGCTGTTCATGCCTATAAAAAAGAAAATCCCACAATTGGATTTGTGTTAAATCTATAGCTCAGTTTGGGTATAATATCTTAACAATATTGATATATTAGCAATATCTTAAAAGCATTGAGTTTTCCATTCCATTCCATGAACACTGATATATGTCTTCATTTAAGTCATTCATCAGTGTGAAAATTACCTATTTTTAAAGGGCAAGATAAAATAATTCTATAGGACCCTTTCCTGGTGACTCCAACTCAAAGTTATTTCCATCTAACTCTCTACTTCTTTACATAAATGTATATTGCTTTCCCCCAAAATATATATTATTAGTTGTAAAGGAGTTTTGACTTCCTAACTTATATTCCTCATGAGTAAAGTTAATCTTACTGACAGAATAAAAAAGTTAGAGGGCTATATATGCAATAACAAACACAATGTGTGACTATATTGGTTGTAAGAGAGTTAGAAACAAAAGGGAGGCTCAGAGTTCAATTTCATGAGGTTGTGTCTTGGTGGACTATATATCTATGGTTTTTATCCCTGGTCTGACACGGTCTCCTGCCTAATGCTGCAGTGGTAACTGAAGTTCTTACCTTTGCATGTACTTTTTCGCCCATTCATGTTCTACAGTGCTGCATTTTGAGGGTTTGTCTATATTCCCCTAAAAGATAAGAGATCCTAACCTCTGCTCCTTGCAAATGTGAACTTATTTGGCAACAGGATCTTTGAAGATGTCATCAAGTTAAGATGAAATTGTAGTGGAGTAAGGCGGCCCCTTAATCCAGTATGACTGGTGTATTTTTAAGAGAAGAGATACAGAAACATGGAGAAGAAAACCACATGATACACACAGATAAAAGAGAATTGTTTGACTATGGAAGCAGAGGAGTTACACAGCTGCAAGCCACAAAATGTCAAAGATTGCTGGTAATCACCAGAAACTAGAAAAACATGGCCCTCATGATGCCTTAATTTTAGGCTTCTAGCTTTCCTCACTATCAAAGAAGAAATTTCTGCAGCCATTAAGCCCCCAAAGTTTGTGATATTCTTGTTTAAACAGACGTAGGAAACTAATGTATTCCCAGAGAGACTTAACAAATGTGTAATGTGATTACCTCCTTTAAAGTCTTGTAAAAGGGAAGCAGACCTGGTAATGTAAGGCTCTGTTTAGCTATACCTGTTCTCAACACTCATTCACATTGCTTTTTCTGACTGTGGTGCTCACTACAGGTAACTGTACCCACCTACCCCAGAGACCTTCAGCAATGTCTGGAAAGATTTTTGATTTTACAACTAGGAGAAAGGGTTGCTGCTAGTATCTGCTGCCTTAGCGTAAAGGATGCTACTAAACATCCTACAATAAAAAACAGAGCCCCCAAAGTGTCAAAAGCTGATATTAAAGCTGATTAACTTGAAGGCATTCAAATCTAACACTAACTTTTTTATTACCGTTTTTCATGAGGTCTTCTCTGTTATTCCCCTATCTGCAGGTTGAGGAGCTCATTCTTGCCTGACTATTTTCTATATGGCCCAAATACAAGACTTACGTATTGTGCAAAATATTACAAATGTCAGCCTATGGCCATGGCCTTCTTACAAATGTTTCTTTGAGGCAGTGAGTTTTTCCTTTGAGTCTCTTTTAAATTAGGCAAGTTAGGCTGGGTGTTATGGTGCACACCTGTAATCCCCGCACTCTGCAGGCTGAGAGGATTTAGGAAGAAAATCTGCATATACAGTTCCTGACATGAGTCCTCAAAGCAGTGCTTCGTTATCTTTCACATGGGGAAGGTGTTGATCATGGAGTCCTTAATCTAGTGAAAATATAGAACTTCTCTCCAGAAAATGACATGAGATTTTATATTTAATGTCAGGACAGTGCCAGGCGTGGTGGTGCACACCTGTAATCACAGCACTTGGGAGGCAAAGGCAGGAGGATCATCGTGAGTTCGAAGCCAGCCTGGGCTACACAAGTGAGTTTAGGTCCATCCTAAACCAAGGTCTCAAATTGAGACCTTGTCTCAAAAAAAAAAAAACAAACAAACAAACAAAAAAAACAAAAACAAAGCAAAACAAAACCACCACCAACTACCAAGCACTTTGAAGTTATGAATGTGTGGTGCAGCAACCATTGGTGATTCCCTGTCACTGTGTCTGTAATTCAACTTTGATTGTACTGCTCTTGTGCTGCTTCGTGTCTTTTCGTTAATATTTTCCTGTTGCTGTTGTTCTTTGTTTTTTATACTTTTAAAAAAATAAAAAACAAAACAAACAAAAAAACTACGACCAACAAAAAGACCCCAATAATTTCTGGCCAGTTTACAGACTGGGGAGTCATCTAAGAGTGCCAGGAGGATTAAACAATTCCTATTTAGGGCATGTGTGCAGAAAAGGAAGCGAATTTGAAAAATTATCTTCAATAGTATGTCTGTGGGAGGGGGGGTAAGTTACAGATAGAAGAACTAAGCAACAGAGAAGTTTAAATATGGAGCTTTACATCAGGGGTCTAATACATTATAAATTTAGAGAGACAGGGCTGAATTTGTTAGAATAATGAGATCTGGGGAAGAATCAATTTAGGCAAGATGGTGGGATTTTGTATTTCACAATTTGATGCTACAGAGTTACAGTCTTAACCTGTTTTTTAATTAATTTCCTTAAAGTCAAGGTTCATTTTTATCTACTGAACAACTTGTCATCTTACAATCCTCAACAATAAAAATCTCAATGTAAGGTGTGCATGTCTCAGGAATTTTATGTTATTGATGGTGTATTAGTCTCAACAGCAACACTGATGAAAATCACCTAGTTATCATGTGTTCATATTTTATACCAAATATGCCTATCCTTGTTTTAATTTCATTTTTTCTCTTCCTTCTTTTTAAAAATTTTCTTTCTTCAGCAAATTTTTGAGAATTTCAATCTATAAATGAGGCAAAATTAGCTCTGTATTTTCCTCTCAAATAGTTTCATGTGTATACATGGGTATTAAGTTGGTAAGCACCTGTACATAAAGACTGATTTTTACATATCCCCTTTAAAGAACACCAGGTTCACATACTTATAAAATTTTTTTGGTAGTACTAAGAATTAAACCCAGGAGTACTCTACCACTGAACAACATCCCCAGCTCTTGGTAGGGTCTTGATAAGCTTCCCACGCTGGCCTTGAGCTTGAATCCTCCTGCCTTAACCTTCCCAGGAGCTAGGATTACAAGCCAGGCTCTGGCTTGCTTTACGAATCTGAAGAAATCTTTTCAGGTTCTTGTGGGTCTCAATGTTATAATCCTGTGAATTACTAAAGGCACAACTCAACTTCTAACAGCACTGTGATTTGGTAGATGTAGAAGGCATGTATTCTTCCTTTGGGCTCTAAGTCTAATTTGAGAAATGTTTGGGACCTGAAAAAAAAAAAAAAAAAGACAGATCTCTCCCAGGCTTTAACGATCAAGGAAAAGTAGGTGAAGCAATTACTGTTGCGCAGTTACCTCAGATTGCGTAACTGAGCGTTTTAACGGGTGCTACACTTCAGTTAACCACAACAGAAATTCAAAATCCGTGCACTGCTAAAACCAAGACTGCTGCATGCCTATCCTCAAGTGAACTAATCAAGCAACAAAAATGTATTTTTAGAGGAGGTGGTGCCCATCTTAAAGCAGCCAGAAAACTGTTACATAAGACTGACCGGAAATGAGGCTTCTTCCAAAGAATTAACTGGCTAGTAGCGGTAATAAATGAGCAAAATACTCTCAATAAGGTTGAATTCTACAGGACGCTGACATTTTCGAAAATGTTTCTCGTACATTCATCCAGCCAGCACACCACCATTTCACAGCATACTGAAAAGAGCAAAATAACCATTTTCTGAGTACAATAGAAAGCGCAAGGGGGGAGAGTATGCTTGGACAACTAGGCCCCCCCGAGCAAAATATATCTGTAAAACATTAAATGGAAATCTTACTGAGCTGGAGACTTCAAATCGCCAAACGAAAACTGTTCAGACGAACACCTCAGGCGGGGCCCTGTGCTCGGCAACACCATCACACGTCTCCTGGCCGTGGAGACTGGGCCCAGGAAGGCGCCCCGAGGAAACTCAGGTCTTGCGCCCCCGCCCCACCCCCACCCCGCCCCGCGCCCCCGGGCACCCTCGCCCGGGCCGGCCTACTCACTGCGCGTCGTGGATCGGCGGGTCGCGCGGAGAAAGCCCCGCGCGAACGGTGCGCGCGCACAAGGTCTCTGCAGCCCCTGCTTTCCCCGCCTGTGGAGACCCCGTGCTGGCCAGCGCGCCTCGAGCCCTAGAGGCACTTCCGGCGGCTCTCTAGGCATCCGGGAGGCCCGAGAGCTCTATGGTCAGCGAAGGGTCCTTTTGCTGGCTAGGATGTGCCAGTAGTGCTGAGCTGCAACCCTTGTATTTCGTCTCCCGGCCACCCTGCACTTTATACTGTTCTGTCAGACTTATTCATTGTCCAGCATAGACAGCACGTTTCCAGCGAAGCATAGCTCGTAGTCCTGTAAATCCCCGGGGCCAAAGTGGGACTGTTTGGGGCGAAAGAGCCCAGGCTAGACCCTGAGAGCCAAGAGTCTTGGCTGGAGCAGGGTCGTAAGGTGCGCGTCCTGGGTGCAGAGATCCTAGGCGGGCTGGCTGTGGGTGCCTGGCGAGAGAAGAGAGACCCAAACCAAACCGCCTAAGCACTGGTGGGGCAGAGAGAGGCGGGGAAGTCCAAGTCTGGCTGAAAGAGCTCGAGGGAGTCCTGTGCAGAGGCCCGCCAAGCGTCAGTGCTCTGAAGATAGCGGTGCTGTGGCCAGTGTGCAGAGACCGAGGTCTCAGGAATAGAGAATGCGTCTGCTGGCTGTGCAGTGTGTGTGAAGAATTCCCACCAAAGACTCAAGGGCAAATGCTGAAGCTGGAAATGAAAGGAACTATGTTTCTTGTACTCCTGGAACAAATAGGTCCTAGTGTTTGAGGGCCAACCTTGAATGTCCCGGAGACCAAGGAGACAAAGAGAGCCCAGGACTGACAAACCGCAGGCAAGACTGCACTTCAGGAAAGATCCTAGGGCTCTGACCAACAAGGCTCAAATCCCAATAGATCATTCAGCTGTGGATTCCTCGTTAGGGGAAACTGAGGCACAACTGAGACCACCCAGAAAGGCACAGTTTAAGCAACATGCAAGGATTTATTGCAGACTGGGTGCAGCCCAGCAAAGGATGAAAATACCATTGGCCCCCAAGCAAGGGGCAAGAGCATGTTTTATAGGGGAGTTTAGGTAGGAGAGGGGGCTTGTTGATAAGGGGGGGTGCAAAAGTTTGGGTCTTTGAATAGGGGTTCTAAAGCTGGCTGCTAGGGCAGTGTTCGATACAGAAAGGTTCTAGCAGGCACAGTATGTCTTGTGGTCTTTCATGGAATCAGCTCTGCAGGTTGAGCTGTGTGGGCAGCTGCATAGAGAAGCTGCTAGCTTCCTGTTAATGCTATGCACCTGCAGGTATAAATAACAGGTCTGCTGGGGGAGTTTTTCTCTGCTAGCTGGGTTGGGGTCTAGTTTGGAGACCTGGCATTCCTTACATGCATCCAAAGAGGAGATGAAATATACTATAGCCCAGTCACATCTCTAGGCCCCACTTGAAGCCATTACTGCAACGAGAAACCAGGCCTCCCTGCATGAGTGCCTATATGGGCATGAGGGGGTGATCCCAATTATGGAGACCAAAACATTAAGCAATAGAAATCCCGTGGAGGGTCACCTAGGTGACTCTCCTGAAAAGAGGAGCAATCACCTCCATTTTGGCTAAGCCTAACCCTATTTCCATGTATTGATATGTACGG
The DNA here is from genome assembly GCA_004027595.1 of Dinomys branickii. Classification (NCBI taxonomy): domain Eukaryota; kingdom Metazoa; phylum Chordata; class Mammalia; order Rodentia; family Dinomyidae; genus Dinomys; species Dinomys branickii. Next base: position 68,319 of record PVLD010003601.1, read on the forward strand.
AGCTGGCTAGGACTGTTCCCTTACCTCTTCAATTGGCTTTAAGCAATGCATATTGATCTAGACAAGGTGCTCAGGGTAGTCTTTGAAGATGGCAGGTGTGTTTCCAGAGGGCCCCCCCACCTTGTTCCCACAAGTGAGCCAGGATGAGGCAGGATGTGAGCCAATGCTCCATGCTGTTGGCTGGGATCAAGACTGGGGATAGAGGCTATGACTTCCTGGGCCTGGAAACATTATACATCAGTGCTGAAGCACTGACCCCAAAACATTAGATACTATCTCAATGGTATTATGCAGATTACTCTTTGTGCATATCCTTTTCTGCATTTTCAGAGGTGATTTCAGGCCTCCTACCTAGCCCAGTTCATGGCACTCGCCTACTTCCTATGGTTCTCACAGTTACTTATCCTCAAGACACTCCTTCTTCATGAATGAATAAAACTTGGGTTCAGCCTTAGATCAAGGCCTGTGTTCCAGACAGCCATGATTATGGCTGGACCGAGGATCCCTTGGCTCCCCAAAACTACAAATATGCCTTAGTGTCTTTAGTCTCACCATGGGTTGCACTGGAAAGGGTAGATTGGAATTAACCTGCTAGAATTCCAATAACTTTTCATGGGATTACAAATATAAACTTCTGGGACTGTAATGAGAACCAGGAAGAGCTCTCTATAATATCCTGTATTCCTGAAAGTTTCCTGAGGATATAAACACTCGAAAGTAAGCTCAGGGGCCTTCAAACCCCAAAAGGAAAGAGCTTCTTAAGTACCACAACATTTCCAACCAATACAAGGTCGTGTCCTTTGAATAGCAAGCACTATCTGTGTAAGCCCAGCAAAGAGTCCCCTAGATAGGGAATGGCCAGACTGGCCCTAGCCAATGAACTGGGTTTTCCAGTGACAGTGACACACAGGTCCCCAGGACAATGTCTTCCCACTCTTACAAAATCAGAATTGGCAGAAGCTTGGGCATTGAAATGAGGAAAGGAGCTTGCTACGCATATTCCTCAATTCTCCCGTAACAAATGACAGCTGGGCAATGGCCACAGTTTTATCCTAAAGGGTCAGATTCAGCCCTCAGAGGCAACCTTTGTACCTCACTGTGATACCTAGGTCTCTGATCCCAGGGCTCAGATGGCTTAACATTTGTCATCATCATATGAGGGCAGGTGATGGACTCAGTAATAAGGATCAAGTGGGTTACTAAAAAGAACAACTGTGTTGATTGAAGTGGGCCCTTGACTTAAGTGTAAGAATTAACTAGGAACGTAACACTGGATCCAGTGGACCCATCCTTGATTTTCTACTGTAAATTTGCACTTTATCGTAATAGTATACAGTTGTGCCTCTCAGTACCTTCCCCTAAGGGATACAGGAAACAACCTATGTATTTACCCACTTGGTATGATGAAAGGCAAGGTGTGTGCAAAAGTGCAAAATGGGATTTTTACCCATGTTATGGTTCATCTAACTGGTTTTGCATGTGTTTACCCAAGCATCACAGAGGGTCCAATAAACACACACCACACCACGATTTGTTTTAAAAAAGTTTTCTTTTGATTTTTTTGATAGAAGTAGCCCAATTCAGCACAATCGCAAATGCAAAACCAGATTTGTAAGATCTGGAGGAGGTCAAAAGTGAATTGTCAGATTACTCATGCATGGGTGATGAAGATGGTCCATTATGGTAAAATGTATGATTTTATAATGGAAGTGTGGTGTTAGGTGCATGATGATGATAATGACTTTGACATTGACCATGTGAACCAAAGTTCCTGTGACAGTGAAATGAAGCAGGAATTGACAATACGGACACAGTAAGTACAGATCTCCTTAATTCAGGTGACAAAGTAAGCAGCAATCTGAGTACATATTTGACTAGTTGAAGTGTTGCAAAATGGCCACACAACCAAATGAAATGATTTAGTATGAGAACTAGGTCTGCAAAACTAGTGACGGTCTTAGCAAAAGTAAAACTTATTGGACAGAAGCCAGCACTGCCATTCAATGTTGGAAATTGTGACAGATGAAATGCTACAAGATACTGTGAAATATACCAAAGTTGAAATGCAAGTAAAACATTCTATGTGCACCAAAAGCCATATTCAAAACTGTATTTATTATGACACCTCATTAACTGAAGTGAAAGCATTCATAGGTCTGCTGTACTTATCAGGGGCTTCTCATGGTGATCACAGGAACATAAAAGATTATTGAAAAGTGATGAGTCAAAATAGGGCATAAAATGTATGCCCTTTTAGATATGAAGACCTATTATACTTTCAATTTAGATATTTATCCTTGAACTTAGCCATCAGGTTATTTGTATTGTAGCAAACTGAATGATGTTGTGAACAGACTTTTTGCTCCTATCTTTTAAACTAATTGGGATATGACATTTGACAATTGGTTTATCAGTATCAAGTTGATGTCACGTTCAAGTTGGCCAGTGCAGGAATTGTACTCAGGAACAAGGAGAAATTCCAAATGAAATGTTGCAATTTTAAACTAGAGAACTGTATAATACAATCGTAGGTTTCAGAAAGGTGTAACACCGGCCTCATATATGGCCAAAAAAACCAAACTGGCATTGCTGATGTCAACATTTCACCATGATGGAAATACTGATTTTGTTGAAGGAAACCTCAAGAAAACAGAAGCCTGAGATGGAAACTTTCTGCACCAAAACTGAAGGTGGAGTAGACCTTGTTGATGAGTTATGCAGCAACTATGACGTCGCTAGAAACACAAAGCATTGGCCGATGGTTATGTTTTTCTCAATCCTAAATGTGTGGCATAAATGGTTTGATAGCTTCCAAAGAACATAACAAGTAGAAAGCATCATGGAAAAGTTTTCTTAAGAGGATTGGGACTGGAACTCATAAGAGATCATTTACAGCAGAGGAAAAGCAAGATGTTTCTGCCTAGGGAACTATGCAAAACATTAAGGGCCAACCATTCACGGCAGCAGAAGGCAGTAAAAGCAACAAGAAAGAGTGAGACTCTTTTTGTCCCATATATTGTATCCAGTCCACCAGGATTAGGGTGGTGCCATGCCAAATGGTGGACTGATCCAGCAGTCACCCACCCTTAACCCCAGCGTTGCACTACAAATCAGTCACAAACTCGACATTCAGCCACCCTGAAAAACCCTTGAGTGCAGGAGGTTTGGGGAGGGCATCAAATCCTAGACACAAACTATAACACCTGGCCTGCTGGCAATGTGGCTTTAGTCGGGGGTGTTCCCTGACAAGGGTGCTTTCACACATTTGTGAGGAGAGAATAATAAAATTCTGCCCTTCCATTTCTCTCCGTAGTTCTTTGTCCTTGTTTATGCAGTGTAGGTACTAATTTGAAGTTAATGTCATTTGGCCTACGAAAACCTCACAAACTTGTGTCTGTGGGAAAAGTGAGGAGTCCACAACAGTCTGAGAGTTGTCCTGGCTTATGAGAAGATGCACCTGGAACCTGTTCCTCCCATTTCCTGCAGACTCCGCTTCTCTCATCTGGATTACTGCAGTCACCTCTTGATGTCTCCTTGTTGCTTGCTCTTTACCTTGCGTTTTTAAGAAGCGAGAATGATTTTTGTTGTTATTGATTTTGCTTTTTGAGTTAGGGTCTTGCTATGCAGTTTTTGAACTTGTAGTCATCCTCCTGCCTCAGCCTCCCAAATGCTGAGATTACAGGCCATGCACCACCACGCCTGGCTCCAGGGTGATCTTTTGGAACAAACTCAGACCATGTCCCCCCCTCCAGTGGTGCCCCAGCATGCTCAAAATATGCACCCTGCCCTGCTCACCTCTAACCTTATTCTCTTTCTCTGCTAATACAGTGGCTTAAACATAGGGTCTTTTTTCAGTTCTTGTAAGACTAGATAGATTCACCAGGTTCATTCCCACCAGACTTTGCATTAGCTATGCCTTGGCCTGGGAAGGTCTGCAGCACTTTCAGGGCTGATTTCATTTAGAATGTCAGCTCTCTAGAAGGCTTTCTGACCAGTGGTGGTCATCATTCGGTCACTCTTGAATTTTAGGTCACTGCTGTATCTATATATCAGTTCCATTTGGTATTTATCTTATTTATTGGCCTTTTAATGTAGAATGAAAAGAGTAGGGATGTCCATAGTACTTAGGATAGAGGCTTGGCACACTATGCGGTGAATAAATACTTTTGAATTAGTAAGAAAAAACAGATAAAAGGTCTTTGACATTGTAGAACTTGGTCACACAGAAGTGAGGTGGTTTGAAACATACAGAATGGGACCTTCCTTGAAGGGGAAGTGTTAATATACTAATGTGATCCCCCATGTAACTTTAAAGTTTCTAGAAGCCACATCAAAAATACAAACTAGGTGGAATTAATTTTAATAAGATATTTCATTTAAATCATTACACTAAAATATTACTGTGCCAACATATAATCAATATAAAAACTATTAATGAAGTTTTTTACATTCCTCTTTTCATATTAAGTCTTTGAAAGTTGGTGTATTTATGCCTACATTTTAATTTGGATACTGAATTTTCATTAAATAATTGATTTATATTGTGATTACATAAAATTTAAAATGGAGGGAGTAGATTTACATATTCACATTATTCCAAACATTTTTTTAAAGGGACTTTTAAAATTTTTTTCTTTTTTGGTACCAGGAATTGAACTCAAGGCCTCATGCTTGCCATGCAGGCACTGTGCCCCTAAGCTACATCTCCAGACCCTATTTATTTATTTATTTATTTATTTATTTAATGGAGACAGGGTCTTGCTAAATAGTTCAGGCTGGCTTTAAACTCATTTTGTATCCCAGTCTGGCCTTGAACATGAGATCTCCTCTTGCCTCAGCCTCCTGAGCGCTGAGATTACAGGCATGCTCTACCACACTAGGCCATTCTTAAAGGCTTTCCAGTAACTGAATTGAGTATGTTTTTCAATTCAACTAAATTAGTAAAAATTTAGTTTCTAAATTGCATAGCCACATTTGAAATAGCCACCTAGTAGCTACTGCACCACAGCTATATGTACCTAGTAGCTACATGGTCCAGTAGGAGCACTGAACCACGAACATGTAGATCAGAGGTAATGTGTATTCATGGTTAGGTAAAGGGGCAAAAGGGAGGAAAATGCAGAGGGAAAGTGAAGGTCTGTAAAAAAGCAGGGTTAATTCTTTATGAAGAATTTGAGGCTAGTCACATTTGAGGCTAGATTCCTCTAATAGGCCCCACCAGTGAGGTACGGCTTTCCAAAGTAAAATATCTTTGTAGCATGCTTTTTCCTTGTTTTGGTACTGGGAATCAAACTCAGGGCTTCATCCTTGCCAGGTAGGCGCTGCACTGTTGGGAGCTGCTGGAGCTGGAAATTGGTCATAACTGTGAGGGGAGGACAGAGCCAGAGTGCCTCAAGCAGTCAACTAGCTCAGTCTTGAGAAAAACATCCTGCCTGAACAATTTCAGTTGTCAGTCGCTAGGCAACACTGCCTCTCAGGTTACTAACTTTGCAAGGGTATAAACTAATGCCTCTACTGTTGTTCAGTCCTATAGCCCCTCAAGGTAAAGAGGTTACTACACCTGACCCCAGCTTTCGTCTTTTGTTTTTACTTTCCACATACCCACCACCATTCCTCCTTGGGGTACACCGTCAGACTGAGTACCCTACACTGTGCTGCTGAACTACATCCCCAGCCTTGTAGTATGATTGTTGCATAGGTACTCTGGGAATCATTTTCTGGGGTAGGAAGAGGGTCATATGTAGCATTTCTAAGTAGAATCTTATTCTATGGGCTGTGGACCAGTCATAGAAATCAGATTACTTTCCATAGAACATTGTGGGTTTTCTTTGCAGTACCAAGGATCAAACCCAGGGCCTGCATGGGCCAGGCAAGTGCTTTACCATTGAGTTCCACTCCAGTCCCTAGAACAGTGGTTGATAACTGGTGGTGATTTAGTCAATCAGGTGACATTTGTCTATCCCCCCTCACTTACCCTCCTCCCATCAAACCGTCTGGAAACATTTTTGGTTGTCAGAAGAGGGGAGTGCTATGGTATTAGTGGGTAGAGGCCAGGCCATACCTAGCTGAATGTCCCACATTGCCAAGGAGAGCTTCCCAACAAGAGGTCCAACGTATAATGGAACTGACCACTGGGACACCTTGCCATGACTAGAATAAAATGAGACAGTTACTTTTCTAAAACCTCCGCCTGACTCACTAGTGATAGACTAAGGGAAGAATAGGGTGAAGTATTTGAGTATCCATTAAACTGTAATGAAATAATTCCATACTTGGGATGAAAATGTAGACCACTTAATGCAAATAATACATGCTGTGCCCCAAAGGTTCAAAGTACCTCTACACGAGGAGCTAACCTGTTTATCTTTGTGGGACTTACCTGTGACTCCCTTTCCCAGATTTGATTGATGCTGATATGTCTCCCTCTCCTGTTTTTTGTGTCTCTATCCCTTATTTTATCTCTTCCCTCGCCTATGTTCTCTTTTCCTTCTATCTCTTTTTATCCTGTCACGTTTTCCCCTGTTCATCGAGAGGGACCTCCCACAGTCCCAGCACCATTTCCTCTCTCATTGCCTCCTGCTGAGTTTGTCCTCCAAAGCTCATGTGCCAGAAGCTTGGACCCTAGTGGTGGTGAGATCTTTTTTTTTTTTTTTTGGTGGTGGTGAGATCTTACAGAGGTGATTAGGGATGGATCAGTGAATGGATTAACGGTATCTCTTGGGAGGCTCCAGCCTCTCATGATGACCAATTCCCCAAAGAGGGGCTGTTATGAAGCAAGGTCCCTGTATGCCTCAGGCCTCAGAGATGCTGAATCTACTTGGCATTGTGCACCTGTGTTTTGATTGCGACCTGTCATGTAAGGTGAAATGTGGAATTTTCTACTTGTGGAGTCACACTGGTACTCAACGTTTCAGATTTTGGGATGCTCAACCTTAAATCTGCTGCTATTGAGCATCTGAAATGTAGCTAATGTTACTGAGAAACTGAATTTTCTGTTCCATTTTAACTTCATATGGCTACATGTGAGTACTAGCTACCACGCTGGGTACCACAGTTGTAGACCAAGCTGTCCCCATATCCCTCAGTGTACGATGACCTGAGATCCAAAAGAGGTGTATGCAAAATCATAGATACCTAACAGTTACCCAACTTCCTAGCAGATTTTACCAACCCCTTCCCGCTTTTCCTTCTACTTTGATGTTTTCCTCAGCTGCCTGTCTTTTCTGCTATCTTCTTTTTATCACTGAAGAACAAAATGTTTCCACAAAATAATCACATCCCTTTCAGGTAAAATTTTGATAAGAGCGAAAAATAAGTAATTAGAATATCAAATGCTGTTCAGTGGTCAAGTGCAAAGAGCTGGAGCAGAGGAGAATCACTTTGAACAGGAAGCCTCAGTCTTAGCATACAATTGCAGATAAAACTTTTTGGAATAACTGATTTCTCTCAAAAAATACCACTCAGAAATAAAAGGGTATTTTACGGAGATAGATTCTTGGTGCCAGAGAAGAGTTTAATGATAACGGAAGCTTTGTCCATATTAAGGAAACTTTTACAGTCTCTAAGGTAGATTCTCTGGCAACTCCTTAGGCCTGAGTAACTTTGTTAATTAGTAGAGCTTATTTGCTATATGAATTTTTTGATGTTTAATAAGAGCTGAACTTATATGGAAGGACCTTCCACACTCACCACTCTCATAGGGCTTTTCACCCGTGTGGATTCTTTGATGATGTGTAAGGCCTGTGTGACCACTGAAATCTTTCCCACATTCTTTACAGTTATAGGGTTTCACTCCAGTGTGGACTCTACAATGTCTAGTAATATGTGAGTGTTGAGTGAAGGCTTTTCCACACTCCACACATTTATAGGGCTTAATCATTCAAAGTCCTGGTGAGAGATTTTCTTCAGCTTTTTTCTGAAGTCAGGGAAGAGAAACACATCCTGAGGATTGGCAGATTACTCTTAAAACAGTGATCTGACCATTAGTGTTGACTCTCTCTCTGTATATATTTTTAATTCATCTTGATAACCTACAGGAAAGCCAACCAGCACTGACTTCCTGTACGTAAAAGATATTGAGTCAATATACTGATGTTTCAGAACATCTTTTTCTAGTATGGGAGTGTTTATGATTTACATGATTTGGCTGACAATTACTACCTATTTCTCCAGTGTGAGCTCTTCTGTGTTTACCATGTTTACTAACCTATGGCTAAAACCTTTTCCACATTTATCACATTTACATTGTTTTCTTTCCCTCTGTTGACATTTTATGCTGCTCTCACTTTCAGTAGCATCTTTTGGCTCTGGATGCTGAGGAATGTCTTCTCTAAGGCTGTCTTTTATCTCCCCAAGGAGTTCCATATATTTGAGCATATCTTCCTTCTGGGATGACTCTTCATTTTCAATCCTGGTTTTTATCACCTGTACTAGTACACAAACAGGTTGTGTTCTAGGTTTGAGAAACAAAAATCCTATGGAAAAGACAATATATAAACATTACAAATACCTTACAAAATAATAAGAAGTCATAACAAATGTATCACATACTTGGTATTCCTCCTTTTTGATATCTGTTGGGGACCACAAATTGTACACTGAGGCCCATTTAAGGTTCTGTGGGCTGGTTGGAACGCAGAAACTCCCACTCTCTCCTGGCTAAAGCCTCAATGGTCTGTGATGTCATAGTGCTCACAGGGCAAGATAAGATCTGTTGAGGTAAGAGCTCTGTAAAGGATGCCTTGGTTCTGTAGAACAATACAGCAGCAATAGTAAAAGTTTCACGTTGGGGGAAAAACAGTTTCCCTGCTAACCCATGTCCTATTCTTGCAGGAATGCTTTGATACTCTTCTTATTTCTAGCCCACTGCAGCCATCACTGCTGTTCCTTGAATCATCCACTGCCCTCTCTAAACGAGTGTATACATTCAATACAGAGTGGCAGCTGTGGAGAGTTTGTCTTTGCCCGTGCTGAGGCACTGACCTCCCAACCCCCGGATGAATTCCTAATACTGTCTCTGTCTTTTATTTCATCCTTCACCACACCCCTCAGATAAGCAGCCAGGGGTCTTGGTCTGGTCCCTGATAGGCATCATAACATACGGTCTCAATACAGGAGAGAAACAAGAAGAGGCCGTAAACAAGATAGGAGCAGGTAAGTTCTTTATTTTGTGGCACCCAAGACTGAACCCAGTCACTCTGATGTACAGACTTAAAACAACGCTCCTGTACCGACTGACCTTTGCTTTCTCTTCCGTGTTTCTTTCAGCACGGTGTTGCTGCAGAGTGAACAGAAGCCCTTGCCCTGAATGTGCTTGTATTTGAAGGGAGGGCCTTTAATGAAGTAAATACGGTTAAATGAGATCATAAGGTGGGGCTCTAATTCAACAGGAGTGGTAGCCTAAGAAGAGATACTAGGAATGTATATGCACAAAGAAACCGCCATATCTGAAGGCATAGAGAGAAGAACGCAAGCCAAAGAGAGGCCTTATCAGATACTAACCCTGATCTTGGACTTCCGGCCTCCAGAACTGTGAGCAAATAAATTTCCATTGCTTAAGCTATCTGGTCTACAGTGTTCTTTTACTGAAGCTCTAGTCAGCTAACACAGGATATCATAAATTCTCCTGTCTCAAGCTGGAAACTTAAGGGAATTCAATCTAGAATCATTAGATAACAACAGAAAAAAGATAAGGTATTACTAACTTGAATAAGTGTTTAAACCCCATCTTCTCTACCCTTTGGACCAAACAGAGCTTTTATATACCATGTAAAAATATAATTCATTCTGTGTTGTGACAAGGGAAAAGAGAAAATTCTCCATAGTGAGGTGGAGGACCAGCAGGAGGAAGTCTTTACGAGGAGAAGATAAAAATGAGAAAGTTTTCTGCTGCTCACATTGGCATTTCCTCTCCATTTTAAGGTAGTAAGGGGGGTATAGCTATAACCAAGGCTATGGTGTTTAGAGATGGGGCCTTTTGAAGGTGATTAAAATATTATTAGTCTGGAGCTCCCATGACTGCATACTGGTGGCTTTATAAGAACAGGAGGGAGAGAGACCAGCAAACATACACACACTCCTTGTTTCTTGACATGTGATACGCTCTGCTTCCTTGGTACTTTGCCAGTCAGTAGTCATCAGCAGACGCAGCCTTAGACCTTGGACCAGAACTGTGAACTAAAAATAAACCTCTTTTCTTTGTAACATACCCAGTCTGTGATGATGTGTTATAAGTGAGAGAAAACAGATTAAGACATCTAACACTGTCTCATCACCGTTTCTCATCATATACACAGAACTAGCTCCTTACCATTCTTTTGTAGCCTCTTGTATTCCTGCTCCAGCAGTTGGACAGTCAGTGGCTCATATGGCCTTCCCAAGGGGGCCACCTTGTCCCAAAGTATATGCTGTCTTCCTGAATTGGCTAGGACCTAGGAACGAAGGAATGATTGGGCTTGTTAGCTTTTGTGGAAACTGGAAAAACTTCATATAAAAGAACTAAAAATCAACCAGGGGACAAGTTTTCATTCACTTGTGGCAGTAATGATTAGAAGGGTTAATTGCTATAGTTTCAGACACCAGGAAGAGAAATTCTGATTTTTTCTATTGATCCTACAGAGGCCCAAGAGCATGAGTCTTGGGATTTGGAAGGTACCCAACTTCCAGCATTTCTCCTAGAGCTCTTCAATATAGAAACAAGCAAATGTGGTTGAGTATTTGAAATACGGTTAGTGTAAATTAAGATAGGCTAAGTGTAAAGTACATACCAAATTTTGAAAACTTAATACAGACAAATCTAAAATATCTCACTTTAAATATTGATTACATGATTAAATGTTTTGAGTTAAATAAAATACATTTCATTTCACCTGTTTTTTTAATAATAAAATGAAATAGTTTTATAGGTAGCGAAAATTTAAATTACATATATGGCTTACATTACATTTCTGTTGAACAGTGCTGGTTTACAGTGTCCTTCACAGTGATCTGAGTCCTTCTGTGGGAAGGGAGTGTCTTTTGGAGTTGCTCAATTGATCTATTGGTAGCTTTGAATTTTAGAAAAGTGTTTTTTCCTTGGGTACTTACTTGCCTCCCGGTAACTTCTCACTGATCCTAGCACTCCAAACTGAAACAGAATCAAGCTAGAGTCTCTTACTCAGCCACATTTCATTTATTTGACAATGGCAGTCGCCCTCCTCCCTAAGCCTTGCTCTCTAGGGTTTACATGCTAAGTACTTTCAGGTACTTCTTTCATATGCTTTTTGTTTTGGCTTGGTTCTGGCCACTCTTAACCAAGTGCCTGCCCCATCACAGCTGTTTTCGGGGCTCATAAAACTGTCTTTCTAGATTCCCCGGCACAGCCACGGCCTCCTCTCTGGTCTGTGGGTGGTGAGTGGGCACCCATGCTTGCAGGTCCCTGGGGAGGATGCTCAAGAACTGCTCTAGCTCCAGTAGGTCTAGAATTTGCTCCTTGGTGTGGCATTCGGGAGGCACTCTGGCTTCAGCCGCTGGAGACAAAGCGCCCAGAGAAGGGTAAAAGCTTCATGTGGTCCAGGTGTGTCCTGATAACAGGGCTTCCTGAAGGGCCTGCAGAATTCCTTCCTGTAAGGACTGCACTTCTGTGCACTGGAGCCCTGGCCCCAGGAATGGCTCTCTGCCTTAACCGTAAGCAGTCCTTTTGGTTTTTCAGGTTCTAGGGCTGCAGCCATACTGGGTTTTCTCAGTGATACAGGAAAATAAAACTCCCAAACTGAACGATATCTGAGACAAGTTTGTGTTCTCTAAAATTGAAGAATGAATTTTAGGAACAACAGAGGTTAAGAGCAGAATATATTTATTGAGAGAAAGAAAGCTTCTGTCCAAGAGAGGGACAGAAGGGGGGCCCGAGTGGGTTACCCCCCTGACTGTCTTTTCCAGGGACTTTTATAGAGAAAAACCATGAGGTGAGGCGGGTCCAAGGTAGGGGAAATGGACAAAACTATGGACAGCCAATAAGATTATAATTGCTCAGGTAAAACTGAGTAAACTGGGATCAAATGGGAAAGCGAGTCACGTAGCAAGCGGGCATGAATATAGATCAGGGGCTTTTCCTGTGGGGGGTCGGGCTAGTGACTCTTCCTGGCTTTTAGAAGGTGGTTGTTACTTATTTAGAATATCGATCCCTGACATTTACACCTAGGGAGGTGTGTGGGTGCATTTGTTCAGCCCCCTTTGTCTTAAGGTCTGGCCCACAGGTATCTTACCTTTTATGTGGGCTCCTTCCAGGCCCGGCCCTGTCTGACTGCCTATAATATTTCTAACTCAGCTGCCTATAACATCAGCAAATAGTTTTCTACCTGGGGTTGATTGAAAGAGAATCTCTTTTAAGATCTCGCCTCAGAGATACTCCTGAGGCATAAAATCTTGTCGCCATAGAGAAATGACAAAAACTGTGACAACCACACATTAATGAAGCCAAGCCACCAGAGCTAGTCCAAGAAAACACAAGATGTAAAAAGGAACAGCAAGATGATCTGAATCTCTGCTTCACTGTGTTGCCCCATCCAGCGCGGCTCTGGAAGTTTGGAGGGGAGTGCCGGGGGACGAGGCGGGGAGATGATGGAGAAATAAAGTTGAGTCTATATACAGGAGGCTAAGGTCAGGTGGAGCCCTCTCTCTGGATGGGAGGAAAGGAACTTCTCAACCACCACAGCGCGTTTATTTATATATTCGAAAAGTTGATGTCACATCTCTCTGCATAGCAACCTGCCTGCATGGTAGCCTAGGGGTGCCTCCCTTTCTCCAGCTGGAGCAGCTCGTCCCTGTGGCTCGCCTCTGGCGCAACAGGCCTTGCTCCAGCCCCGCACATGTAACCGATCTCCAGCTTGAACGCTTTCCACACTGTGTAATTTAGAGGAAGCTGATAGAAACCGAGACCCACACTGAACCAGACCTGACCTTCTGACACGAGAGAAGTCTTTATTGGGGGAGGGACAGAGTAGCAGGCTACCTAGCGGACCAAGGTAGCCCCGAGCTGAGGGAAGCGTGGGCCTTTAAGCTCTTTTTCTTGGTGGGGATGGGGTGGAGTAAGGAGATGTCCCTGGGCCAGAACAGGCCGAGCCCTGAGCGGCTGGGAGGGCGTCCAGGCCAGAAGCCTGAACGACAGGAGTTGCCCATGTCAGAATGACCTGAGCAGGTGAACTGCCAGAGCGAATGAGGGCAGGGGTAGGTTTTGTGGCCGAGGGGAACTGAAGTGCAACAGGTAAGGGAAGGAGAGAAATAATTGAAAGTTAAAGCTTTCCCACAAGGGGGGGGGTGAGGCTGGTTGCCTTGTGACTTATCAGAAGCTACCTTAAAAAATAAATAAAGGAAGCTACCTAGCTAGTCACAGAGCCCCATGTGACACGCTGTTTCTCAGTGGGTCGATGAATAGATTAAATGATAAAGGTCTGTGATAGGTTTTTCCAGCGCAGAGAGAGAAGTAAAGCAGAATATAAATGGCTTTATCGTGGCCGCGGAGACCGCAGTAGGGAAGAGAAAGGAAACGTGGAACTTCCGGGACTTGTCTTGGGATCCAGGGCTAATTAGGCCCAGGCGGGAGGTGGGGACTTAGGAGGTTGACTGCCTGACACGGCAGACCAGGACTGGGTGGAAGTGCGGGAAAGAGAAACAGGATATTACAAAAAGGGAAGTAGGAAGTCGTAATTTGACTCAGGAAGAAGGGTGGTGCTTAGCATATGACCTTTAAAGGCCGGCGCCATATTGACTTTGACCTCTAGAGGTCGGGCGCTATATTGGCTTTGACCACAACCGGTCAGTGCCATTTTGGCTTGGCGCCATACTGGCCGAGCACAACACATGACCGCCAGCGCCATATTGGCGGGTTGCCATAGTGACTAGGCAGGAGTTACAGTGAGGTGAGAAACCAATCAGTCTGCAGAGGGTCCACAGAGTGGTCCAGGAGCACTGAATAATGCAGAGGGTGGAGAACGCAGGAAGGAAGTCACATGGGTGCCCCCTTGTTATAGGCAGCTGAGTTAGATAGAAATATTATAGGCAAACAGGGCCAGGCCCTTAAAGAAGCCAACGTGAAAGACAAGGCACCTTATAAACAGAGATGGATTTGCCATGGGCCAGACTTCAAAACAAAAGACTGAACAAATGCACCCACAGACCTCCCTAGGTGTGAACATCAAGGATTGATATTCTAAATAGGTAGCAACCGCCTTCAAAAAGAGAGTCACTATCCCAACCTCCTATAGGAAAAGGCCCTGTTCTGTATTCATACCTGTAGTGGATTGATAACTGGTGGTCAACTTATAACCCCCAGCTGAACTGAGTAAGCACAGTGATGGGTGTGGGAGGCCCACACCGGGACTGTTGCCAACAGCATAAGAGGCAGAACTGGAGAAGAAAAACAGCTGTGGGGGGCACAGAAAGGCTGTTGGAAGCTGTAAGGGGCTGTAGGTTTTTTGGAGAGGCTCACTGTGCTGGCTTTCCTAATGAATTGGCTGTTTTCATCCTCTGAGGAGCTTGGGGCCTTGTTGGCACTGAGAATGGCTTTGGTTCACTTTGGGGGCGCTCTGGTCCTCACTTTGAGCATCACTTCCTGGCTCCGGAGGGGAAGATTGTGCACAGCCAGTTTCCTGGAGAGGCCTGCTGTGTTGGTTTCACTGATGAGAACCT